>KV448529.1:12435-24871 GCA_001658105.1 Rhizopogon vinicolor AM-OR11-026
GACAGCAAGGAGGGGATGGTGTACGACATAGGTACAACTAGTTGGAGCTACCCAAATGCGGATCGTATCACGAATGATGTCGAATGGAGAACAACTAAACTCTAACAAGAGTTACGTACCGGAGTCTGCGATCGAGATGATCATAGCTGGCGTGGAGAGTACCATGCGGACCAACCTGATCGGCGTTACAATTGCCGTTCTATGCCCTAGAGTCTTGCGGCGATAGGATGCGCATGCTTGCAAAATGTACGATAAGACGAGGCAACCGCAGAGATATTCATTTCAACACTTGCGCAGCAAATATGTAGGAGCACAATGACTCCATCAGACTGTAGACTTATTGTTGTCTTCTAGACGGATAAGGACGGATACGCGCTCGAGCTAATGTGGGACATCATCGGAACTTAGAAGCTCTGATGTGCGTGCAAGAGAAGATGCTGCGTGCGGTGATCGAATTAGGAATGGGGATGTGTGATAAATAGAAGGAAATAATGGAAAGTAAACGCTGCGCATGCCAAGAGGAAAAGGTGTGATCATTACGATACATGGGAGATGACAGACGCACCCAATGCCCATCAATCAGGCAATCGTTCTTCCTCTTTTCCAGCCTCGTGGTAAGTGAAAACGCATCTGAAGTTGCAGAATGGACGAACTGACGACTAGCTTCAGCAGCGACGGTGCCCAGCACTCTGAGTACGACGCAACAGTATCTCAACGTCAGACTCACACCACACAAAGAGACCTCACAAACGGCCCATCGAAAACATCCAAAGGAATTGACTACATACCAATTATGCTGGCGAAGACAGCAATGACCTCCAGATGCACGGGGCATGTTGCCATGACAGATAAATTGACTGAGGTCGTGACCTCTGAGGGACATGAACCATCTATTACCCATATTCCCGACAGGACAATGAACGGATCTTGCGATAAGACAGTTTGGCGATGGGACCTGCAGGCAGGTAAGGAGATTGAGGGGATGATTGTGAAACAGAACGGGCATAGACGGCATCAACCGCCAACAGTCGATGGGTTATCACTCCTGGTGGCCAACGGTATGTCCGTGATTCCGGGGAGCTCAAATGCTGCAATGAAATTGTTAAAGCAATTGAAGAGTTCCTGAGTTACAGTTCCTAAGTTACATGCGGTCACCCTGGCGTCGATATCCCTGTGGACAACAAGCTACTTGCGAGAGGACCAATGAATGATGCAACGCGGATATGAAATTTGGACACCGGGAAACTCGTAGCTGGACCATTCCAAAGGGCTGGTCGGGCGACTGCGTTTAAGTTCTCGTGAGACTCGAAGAGCTTGCAGCGAAGTCAGAGTTTGAGTGGTGCCTTAAGGTGTGGAACATCTAGGCAAAAAGAGAAGATAGTTAGTGTGCCATTGGGAACATAAGTATACGCCAGTGTTCTGGATGACCAACGGGGTCACCGAACGATCATGAATTCCGCATTTTCCTTCACCAAGGACAATATTACATAATGAAGATGCCATCAATGAATTCGACGCGTCGACTCTGAAGCTCTGAAGACTAGTACTGTCGGAGCTCCCTTTGAAGGGCACACCGAGCATGTCAGCAATCTACTTTCATTTGACTGTGCTCTCCTCGTTTCCTCTTCCTTCGACACCGTCAAGTTTTGGGCCCACCTCCCCACCTCATTCGAAGTTCTGTTTCTTAACACCCTTATCCTCTCGCCAGACTCATGTCGACTAGCTTACACCGCCCATTTTGATGAGAAGATCTATCTGTGTGACATTCCACTTGACGTCCATACTAGAATACCACCTACACAGGATGTGCCCAGTGTAAGTTATGTATATACACCAGCATACATCGCTCGTCCGCTAACACCATCTTCCAGACCAATGCACGTACGAGTTCACACTCCCGTGACCTACTCAACGTGTGTGGTCCTGTTCGTCCATTCCTTTACTCAGGCTCATCCATTGCAGTGTGGCGCGACCCGTCATCCTGTTACTGCGAGGCTCGAGCCATAATCAAGTGGCATCCCTTCCCGTCCTAGCGCGCCAAGACATTTATATCCACAGCAACCCGCTTTCCTTCGCCACCTTCGCAAACTCCTTCCAGCAAGAATGCATTGCCTACTGTTGGGAATGACAAATTTCCTGATCCACTAGATGCATGTTTCTTTGTCCTGCTTCCTCTGCCATCGATTTGACGATTACCCTGCAGTTCCCTGCTACATCGCCTCTGCCTTCCAACAACTCGGCACAGGCCACAGCCGTGACTTAGGTGCGTGTATGAATCAATCCTGAGTACACACCTCTAATCACATCTTTCACTTTCTTTAGTCTCGACTGACAGCAGCACCGCTCATCGCCCTATCGTTTCAACCACCGTCAGATCCCGCCTACGTCACCGATCAAACTGGTGGTCGTGCGCCGTCGCCTATGATTGATATTCCTCTCGCGCCGGGTCAAGTGGTGTGCTCAATCGATTTTTATCATTGTATTCGAGATCTGATGCTTCAATTTTCAGCGCAATGCCGCAGCGGGTGCTCCTATTAAATGCGATGACGAGATGAAGACATTGATTCCCGTCCACCTTCACCGAACTCCGATTCTCGACGACCATCCGCACCAGTGCAGACTGGTACTAGAGAGCGTGGCTTTGTTTCTGCTTGTAGCGTGGTTTTAGTGAATAGGTCCTGGCTGAACCTTCTATGGATGTGGGTTTATTTGTCAACATGAGCTGTGATATCCCTCTATAACATTGTATAGTCTGGTGTGCCCACTCTCCGTTCGGTGCACGGAGTTCGCGTTGTCTAGAAGGTGAACTCCGAACTAGGCATGAAGTGGTGGGGCCTATGCGGGGCCTTGCGGGGGTATGGATCCGATGTCGCCTGCTCGATACTCGTAATCACAGCAGAATCTCTCCGTTGTCTTAGACAGCCCATGCATAGCATCATATGAGCTCTTGTATGCAAGCAAGGATGCTGTGTGCAGTGACCAAACTGGCAGTCGCTCAGCCGGTGCTTACAGCAAGCGGGGTCCATGGGAGCTCTGCACCACTGGAAAGGAATGAGAAGCACATGCTGTATGGCACAGCTTTCACGGGGCGCCTTAGGATTCAGAGATATAAATATGTGGGTGCAGACGACACCCAATCTTCACATTCACCTTTTGAACATAGGACTCACAGTGCAGAACTAGGAGCCTCACTGCTGGTCCTTCAAATACGTCACGTGCTCAAAAGTTCAATATAGCGAGTCTCAGGCGGTATGTGAAGACATGTAATTAGGACTAATTCTTCTCACTAACTTTGCGAGTAAGGTTATCCATAATTTGAATCTCAAGCTTGTTAAGGCCACTTACTCTAGATCAGTGACACAGTAAGCCTCAGTACCTACCTGCGTGACCTCCTTTGACGAGCATATCGATCTCGAGCAGTCTTCCAATGTTCTGCTTATCCAAGCGCCAACGAAGGACCCGCGCAAAAGAGTCCAGCTTAGATCCGATACCAAGCAGCGGTACTAAAGAAATCCCAAATGAGGACGACGCCCCCCTCTGCTCAGTATGCTCGGCCCTCGATCTCCGCACCATCTTGCAGTACGGTGTCCCTCGAAAACACGCAATCTTCCTCGGTCAGCTCACAGACATCCTCGACAAGTACGACAAATGCGGACTGTGCCGCCTCGTAACCACCGTTGTGCGCCGCCAATGGCAACTGAGTGAACTTCCTGATCTTGACCTGGCTGAAATCACCTGCGCATTATATACGACTGGGTACCTCGTGCAGTTTCTGGATGATTCGCCATGGCCGAGGGTTGAACGACTGAATATCCGCATTTCTGGTATTTCGCAGGTCCTGCCTATCCTCAAAGCTGCACATACGGTGTTTTCATCCGAAATCGAACTCCTGGAAGAGGATGCATCCAAGGTTGGGAGGACGAAAGGGTTTCATGGCCGGAGAGTCGGTCAGAACGTGGATATCGACCTGTTGAAAAGATGGATACACATCTGTGAACACGGGCATCTTGGGAGGTGTGAAAAAGTGTGGTGGAGAAGCGCTGAAGATGTTCTTCCAAAGGTCGTAAGAGTCCTGGATGTAACTCGCATGGCCATAGTTCCAGCTCCTGCAGCATGCCGTTACGTCGCTCTTAGTTACGTCTGGGGAGGCATGGGAGAAGAGTACTGGACGACACGAGCGAATCTTAAACCGCGTAGCAGACGGGGTGGCCTGGATGCATCCCTGCTGCCAGGGACAATTTCAGACACCATTCAACTCATCCGTCAGCTTGGCGAGCGGTACCTGTGGATCGACGCGTTATGCATTGTCCAAGACGATCCTGAGGACAAAGCAGTACAGATCAGGGTGATGGAACTCATATACGGCAGCTCTGTGTTCACAATATTTGCTGTGGGCTGTACCTCCGCACGAGATCCTCTCCCTGGCGTCCGCCCGGGCACCCGAGACCCCCAACAACAAATAACCAAAATTCAGGGCCTTCATCTCGCTATCCCGAATTCGCTCAACGAGGTCATCGCAAGGTCTGCATGGAATCAACGCGGCTGGACATATCAAGAGGTCATGCTCTCACGGCGCTGCATATTTATTACCGCATATCAAGTGTATTTTGAATGCAAGGAGGACCAGTGGTGCGAGGGCGCGGTTG
The DNA here is from genome assembly GCA_001658105.1 of Rhizopogon vinicolor AM-OR11-026. Lineage (NCBI taxonomy): Eukaryota > Fungi > Basidiomycota > Agaricomycetes > Boletales > Rhizopogonaceae > Rhizopogon > Rhizopogon vinicolor. The sequence continues at coordinate 17,082 of KV448529.1, forward strand.
CTGAGCCTGTTGGCCACTCCCGTACCACGATCCACGGTGGTCGCGTCGGGCGTGAGTTCGCGAGGGTCCACCAGAGTGATAGCAGAGCATACTTTCAGGACTACAATAATATCATCCACACGATCACGCAGCGCAGATTGACCGTGGAGTCTGACATCGTGGATGCGATCACGGCACTCCTCAGCGCCCTGACGAAGGGATACAAGGTGGCTGATGACATTGATAAAGCATTCCGATTCGGAATGCCCCTGGTGGATCTGGCAGTGGCGCTGTTATGGCAACCTACGGCCAATGCATCTCATTCAAGGCGCGCGTCGTGGCCGTCCTGGTCGTGGGCTGGGTGGCGGGGTGCTGCTGGATATAGCGACGTGTCCTTACTTGTCAACATCCACGCAAGCATGATAGTTCATGACACTAGGATGATTAATGAGTCATTGGTGGAACAGTGGTACATCATAGATGATAATGGTGAACCTGTTCGTCAGGACGTCCGACACTATGGTTATACACGAGAACCTAATCAGACATCCAACTCGAGCACATATGTAGCACCGAAAGGCGACATCGACACACAACAACTGATCGCCGAGAACGCGCCCAGATTGCCAACCGGGACCCTGGTATTTCGGACTAATTCTGCTCGCTTCGACGTCATGAAAGCTCAAGATGTCGCTGGTGCAAACATCAGGAGCAACTACGCCATTTATTCCATATTATCTGACATTCCTCGACCATCAACCTTGGTTGGACGCGTTACCCTTCCATGTTCTACCCATTCGCCGACTTCGTACGAGTTTATTGTTCTGTCTCGCACAGACAAATGCAATAGGTTGTATGATGAGGATACACTCGGCAGACCATACATGGGATGCATGTTGTATGTGATGGTAGTGCGGAAGATACAGGGTGAAACACGAATGGAGCGGGTTGGAGTAGGAGCTATTTTTGAAGCTGCCTGGCCAAAGTCGACGGCAGAGCAAAAGATTATTTTGTTAGGATAGAAAGCGAATGGACTTAACTAAGAAGCACGAGGACGTCCTAAGTCGTCATAAATTAATACCACCGTGACCAACTTGAATGTAGCAAAGACTCAAGTACTTAAAAAATACACAAGATTCGATAAATAGTTCTATTCAGGCCAACGTTCAGTAAGTTCACCAGTGAGTTGGCAATATTTCGTGGACTCCGAATCGCACTTATGACTTCAGTCATTGTTGATCGAGTGTGGCCGACAGCATTGGTCAATGAATTAATGAGGGTGCAGGCCTATTAGTATTATTAGTGTGACTCTCACGCTAGAGCACCGCATATCGTTGACGCAAGCTTTTTTCACTGCATCATGCGCGTAATTTAGGAGCGAGTCACACGGTTGTATGATAGCCTGTATTTAACCTTCAATCACTCTTCATTTTCTTTTCAGTGACTTCTCTGGATTCAGAGCCTTCAAAGCTCACTCAATGAACGAAGTCAATCTTCCTCGGAAGAAGCGTTGGGAATGGCTGAAACAAAGTCGCTCGGTCCCTCATTTGCCGTCACCGCAGGGGACGGTAGGAGTAGTAAGTGGAAGTGAGGTATCGAATTCCCTTAGTGCTTACCGCTAGTATATTGCTGAAATGATACCATTGCAGCCATCCCCTCTTACACCTTCGCGGACTGGATCTCCCAGAGGACACTATAAGTTATTCCCCAAGTTGTGGGGCAACATTGCCACCAAGAGCCGTTATACTCAAAGCGCAACTCAACAATCTCTGACCCCCCTTGCGGCAGCCAGTTCTAGCGGACGGGATCTATCAAAAACGAAGGTAGGTGCCATGCTCGCACTTGGCATGCTCTGTGTGATTACTATACCGCAGGACCCTTCATCACATACTGCCCTTGATTTCAAAGCAAATCCTTACCAGGTAGTATATTCGAGCGCGGCGCAGGCAAGTTTGAGTAATGTATTTGCAACATTCTTATGGTGATACCTCATCAGGCCGAACCACCTAACCTTGTGAATGAAAGACTCGCTACTTCAGCGATCGACAACGTAGAATCTGGCCTCTATGCGATCGACACGTTCTCTGCCATTCTAGAACCCTTGAAGATGTTCAACTCCCTTGTTGACGAGATTGCATATGTAGAGTTGTTTATTTCTCTCTTGTATGTGTCTGACCTTCATGCCTTCATGTGTAGTTCCAGCCACGTGTGAAGGCCGCATTGAGTATCTTAACTTGTGCATCCAAGGTGTGATTATGTCCATATCCCGCCTTCGCGCATTAATAATAATATCCTGGTAATAGATGATTCTCAGCCAAGCAAACATCGATGGTGCCGTTTCACATCTGCTTTCGAAGGTCTCGACAGTCTATGTTTTAATGATAGCAAGAGATTCATTAGTTGAGATTCCATTTATGCTTGAGTCATGCACAAAGATAGCGCGATACACGCTGGATTGCGCGGAGTTAATTGTCCGTTATTCGCGCAAGGCGAGTTTCTGTAAGTCGATTTCATTGCTTTTTTATATACACCCGTGACTCAACATAGTCACTACACAAGGGAAACGTCTCCACAAGCACGCCTACGAGGCCTCGATCAAGAGTTACGGTGAGGTTCTCGACGATGTCATGCAGCAATTCCGACATATTGTAACTCTAGACGTCGTTATGCGTACGGGTAAGGCTTGAACTCAAAGTCCCTATATGAACCTTTTCTGATGTTCGAGTACTTTTAACCCAGCTGAGGACGACATCGCATATGCAACTGGCGCCGGGTTGGATGCCTCTAAATTTTGTCTGCAGGATACTCGGAAAGGTCTTCTGACTGAGATAAAATCATGGATCCGCAGCACTGGGGAGGATATACCGCGCGTCTTGTGGTTATCAGGTACGGCAGGGCAAGGCAAATCAGCCATCGCCCATACAATAGCCGGCTGGGCTAATGAGCTTGGGTGTGTGGGAGCTTGCTTCTGCTTTGACCGCACACAAGTGGCAGATCGCCGACACGAGAAAATATTCCCCACGATCGCATGCGACTTGGCCGATCGTCATGCTACTATGCGACGAGCGTTGTTGTCCGCCCTTCGTCACGATCACAACGGCCTCGGGAAAAGTGGAAACGTGAAGTTACAATGGCAGATGTTAGTCAAAAGACCGATAGTCATCGGATCAACACTCGTTTCTGTACCCATCCTAGTTGTCATTGATGCGTTGGACGAGAGTGGTGATGCACATTCCCGGGAAGAAATTCTGCATGTGCTTGCTAGCAAGCTCCCAGAAAACCTCTATATTCTCGTCACTTCCCGTCCACTCGAAGACATTCGCAGCATCCTAGGCACTGCATCAGGTGTTCGACATATCTCCATGAATGATATCCCGGCTGTGTCCACAGAACACGACATACACCTTTACGTCTCTACCAGGTTGGCAGACCCGTGTTACATATTTGACGATGTACACTTCAAGATGCTTGCTCAGAAATCTGAAGGCCTGTTCGAATGGGCTCGTCTCGCCTGTGAATATATCAAGAATATGCCTAGAGTGGACATGGATCCGATGGACCGCTTCAAAGCTGTGGTTGCTGCAATGTCTGAACCTAGAACAGGAACACATCTGTTGGATGATATGTATGGACGGATCTTGAAAGAAATCATTACAGAAGACCAGGAAACAGTTACCATGTTTCGCTCTGTGATGGGGCAAATCCTTGCGTCATTGGAACCACTTTCCATCACTACCTTGACTGCGATGCGACTGCATTTTGCAAGCGAGGACAGCCGTTATGAAGTGGAGCGGGTTATTAGGTCAATGGGCTCACTTATCACCGGCACTATAGACCTTAACGCTCTCATACGTCCCCTGAACGTATCTTTCTATGACTTTCTCACTGATAGATCACGGAGCGACAAATTCTTCATTGACGTGTCATTGGTGGAGTGCGACCTTGCCTTTGCCTCGCTTCAAGTCATGAAGAGGGGACTTCGCTTCAATATTTGCTCTTTGGAGAGCTCTTACCTTCCCAATTCTGATGTCCCTGATTTGGGGAAACGAGTAAAAGAGTTCATTCCGGCTGAACTGTCGTACTCATGTCGGTTCTGGGGTGCACATGTGCGAGCTGCGTCCTTCGAACCATCGCTCGCTGGGGAAGTTGGAGCTTTTTTCGATGGAGAGCGCCTTCTTTTTTGGCTAGAAGCACTGGCTCTGATGAAGAACTTCAGTGGTTCGTTAGGAACTCTTTCACCCATCGTAGATTGGTTGACGGTGCGTGTCTGGAGCTTGTTCTTAGAACCAATAGATTCTTACAAATAGTCTTTCGTCGCAGGGTCATTCCGAGTATATGCATATCGGTGATGCTGTTAGGGATACCCAGCACTTCATTCGAACTTTCGGGGATGCTATTTCGCATAGCACTCCGCATTTATATTTGTCTGCTCTGCCGTTTGCCCCAACACAGTCAAGGATCTTTGGAAAGTTCGCCGCAAAGTTTCCTTCCATCCCTCGGGTTGTTGCTGGTCATCCCGAAATGTGGCCTTCGGAAAAGATACTCCACGCGCATGCCGAAGTTAAGTCGGTTGTATTCTCGCCTGATGGAAAATGTGTCGCATGTGGTTTGCAAGACACAACGATTGGAATTTGGGATACGGAAACTGGTGAAGCATTGGGTGCCCCTCTCCAAGGGCACACTGCACCAGTTCGATCTGTCGCTATCTCGCCAGATGGACGCCGCCTCGTATCTGCTTCATGGGACCAGACAATACGGGTGTGGGATATGGCGACTCGCGAGACATTGTGTTCCCCTATCCGAGGGCACACCGACTATATTGAGTGTGTCGCAATCTCACCAGATGGAAAGCGTATCGTGTCTAGTTCATGGGACAAAACGATCCGTGTATGGGATATGAACACTGGTGCGGCATTGAGTGCCCCTCTCAGGGGACACACTGGGTCCATCTGGTCTATTGTAATCTCACTGGATGGAAAACATATCATATCGGGTTCAGATGACAAGACGATCCGCATATGGGATATGGAGACTGGCGAGGCATTAGGTGCCCCTCTCAGAGGGCACACTGGTTCTATTCGCTGTGTCGCAATCTCGCCAGATGGAAAACGCATCGTGTCTGGTGACTCTAGCTCAGAAATCGCATGTATTTTGGTGTGGGATGTGGAGACTGGAAAGCCACTCGGTATCCCCCTGGAAGGCCATGACGGACAAGTTTTCTGCATCGCAATCTCTCCGGATGGACAACACATCGTATCTGGTTCAAATGACCCGAGGATCCTGGTGTGGGATATGGAGAGTGGAGAGATGCTTTGCGACCCTCTTAAAGGGCACACCAACTACGTTGAATGTCTTGCGATCTCGCCGGATGGAAAACACATCGCGTCAGGTTCGCAAGACAAGACAATCCGGTTGAGGAATATGGAGACTGGCAATGCACGGATTGGCCGCATTTGGTCTGTCGCAATCTCGCCAGACGGGAAACGCATTGTTTCTGGTTCAGATGACAAAATGATTCGAGTATGGGATGCGGAGACCGGCAAGGCGTCTGGTGCCTCTCTCCGAGGGCACGTTAGCCACGTTTATTCTGTAACGATCTCGCCCGATGGACGGCGCATCGTATCTGGTTCAGATGATGAAACAATTCGGGTGTGGGATGCAAACACCGGCGAGGCATTGGGTGACCCTCTCCGAGGGCATCTTGGCCCTGTCTTATCTGTCGCAATTTCTCCAGATGGAAAATACATCGTGTCAGGTTCAAAAGACAAAGCAGTTCGGGTGTGGGATATGGAAACTGGTGAGGCAGTGGGTCTCCCACTTCGAGGACACACTCAGCCTGTTCAATCTGTTGCAATCTCGCCAGATGGAAAACGTATTGTGTCCAGTTCAGGAAAAACGCCTCAGTCAGTCGACGGGATGATCCGGGTGTGGGATCTGGAAAATGGAGAGGTATTGAATACACTGCTTCGAGGGCACACTGCCTGCGTTCGGTCTGTCACAATCTCGACGGACGGTAAGCGCATCGTCTCTGGTTCAGGTGACACGATTCAGGTGTGGGATTCGGAGACTGGGGAGGCATTGGGTACCCCTATCCAAGCGCACACTGATTATATTCACTCTGTCGCTATCTCGCCGGATGGAAAGCGCATTTTGTCTGGTGATGAGACGTTATGTGTGTGGGATGCGCAGACTGGCGAGGCCTTGAGTATACCTCTCCGAGCTCAGGCTAACAGTGGCGGCGTTCTGTCTGTTACAATTTCGGCAGATGGAAAACACATTGTGTCTGGTTCATCCGACAGGACCATCCGGGTGTGGAACCCAGAGTTTCTCAGACCATACCAACCCTTTAATACACCTGCAATGTGTTTCTCATCCAACCCGACTCATGCTCTTTGTCGTGCCTCCTCTTTCCTCCAGTGTTCTCGCACTCCAGCCTCTCTTCTTCTAACCAGGGAGGGATGGATCATAGGCCCTGAAGGCCAGCTCCTCTTCTGGATTCCAGTCAATCTCTACCCGCTCATATATGCCCCAGGCAACGTACTGGTGATGCCTAACAATGCCTCACAGTTTGATTTAAGTTGTTTCGCACATGGCACATCATGGCACAAATGTCGGGAAGCCCCGCCCCCATTCTGATGATGTCTCGTAGGTTGCACCTCGGATACATACACATCATTAATAACTAATGGAAAGGACAGACCTCCTACAGACTTCGTACAATACACGGCTGTTATGTCTAGGCACAAGCTCTTGAATTTATATAAAGAGTTCGTAGTCCGAGGTCCACCCTCTTATGATGACTGAATCTACACCTATCCATCACTTCATAGGAGAGAGAAACAATTATTGAGAAAAGCAAAGAGCGGTCCACAAGACTTCACGGGGTGAGTACCACAATAGGTGGGTGCGTTTGGTCCTTCTGCAACTTTATATTTATAAATAACACGGACAGCAGCGTTTGTTTCTCAGTTTATTTATTTTACCACAACATGCACAAAAGTGACAAGCCACATTCTCAGCATTACAGGCTGTGAAACCAATACATCGTGCGACCCATTGGCAAAACCTTCGTGCTCACTGCGGACAACAGCGAGCTCAAATATTCTGCTATTTCAACAGTACTTAAAATGATATGTGCGGCGTATCACGGATAACCAGCCCAGGCAGGTACCGCCATGGGTGCCGCCCGCCTAAGCAAGGAAGCGTCACCGATCCAATACACGATGTACCCAAGGCTCGGCTTACTACTTTCAGACACTCGTTCGGGACCCATTGCCAAAACCTTCGTGCTCACTGCGGGGAACAGCGAGTTCAAATATTTTGCTATTTCAACACTATTTAAAAAATTTTAAATGATATATATTCATATGTATTGATGATGGACAAATATATATGTAGTATCAGATCAGAAATAATGAGAAGTGAAAGATATGTCAGTGAGAGAGCAGGCGGGTTCTAATGGTGATAGCAGTGGTGGGCTGCAATGAGAGAGAGAAAGATCAGCAGAGCACAGCACAGCACGAGAAAAAGAGTCCTGGAGTTGCGGAAGCAATAGGGCCAAGGTCACTGGCAGCAACCCGCTGTGGGCGGGCAAATTTGAAGCTGAAGGCTTGCGGTTGGGCGGGGAAGCGTGAGGGTGGTGGTAGGTAGTGGTCGCAGTCGATCGTGATTGCAAGTGCTGCAGACTGTCACTTAGCGCTTGGCGTTCTGCCACCGCAAGATTCAACAAGTCACATACATGTTGCCACGTCACATTTTGGCATTCTATCACGAAACGAGGTACGAGCGTAGGGTTAGAATAAGGACTTTGC
>KV448530.1:1893-24849 GCA_001658105.1 Rhizopogon vinicolor AM-OR11-026
TATATCACCATGCCACAAATAACTGCTCATATCAATAAAAAAAACACAAGCTTGCTCGATAATGATAGTAACCTCGATACCAGTGCCGAGGATGATATTCAGATGGAAGAAGATGGACAGGATCGTGAACAAAAGGACAATGACCGCGAAACTGTCGAATTTCACAACAGCAACGAACTCGGAGAACCAGCGAAGCCCACCTCCCACAGTGCTGAAAAAGCGAAAACGAGGCCGTAAACGTGGATAGCGCAATCTTCCTCCACACGTTTACCTTTCTTCGACCATCCATAATGCCTACCGGGTGTCTGCTCATCTTTTGACGCCTCATCAATGAATCCCAACTCTGATGAAGCGTCGAAAGATGAGCAGACACCGGGTAAACAGCTCCACGCTTGCACTTGTTGCATTCAGTCTCGCTTTCCCACCTCTCGCCATTGTTCCGTCCATTGAGCTACAACCAGACCCTGTACCGGTGAAGGACACATGAAGCATTACTGCTCCATCTACTACATCGATTGAGCCACAACCCGAGCCCATACCGAAGGACACAAGGAGCACATCCTCTACTAGCAACTTGAAATCAACGAAAGGCAAAGCAAAAATACGTCCAGGCACCACCAAAAACGGGCGGTGGGTGGATTGATCCTATTTTGCTCATTATTCGCCCATTTTTTAACAATAGAAACTTGTGCACGTTACGTTGGCTTCAGCAGACCAGGCCTGGTAGCACGGCAGACGAGTTTCCCAAGTACTTCGATACCGTGTTGACATCAGATCAGCATGAGGTGAGTAATTCGTTCTGAGCTGGAACACTCACAACTTGTAACGTTCATACCAGAAATATAAGGAGGAGGCTAAGAATTTGGTACAATGTGTTCTCTCGAATCTCTGTTGCCTACTACAGTACTAATACAAGCGTCTACAGGTTTCCGAGAATTCATGGAACAGAAGTGTTAACGAGACTGCGCCATGCCATCCCGACGTTTTACGCACTCGACGTCTCTGTTCTGCTTCCAACCCCACCCCGCCTTGCATGTCTTTCTGCTCTCAACATGTTTTCGTGGCGCGCCCCACCTGTTTCGAGCTGTTTTGCATCGGTTTCCCGGTATTCGCAGTCGCTTTCAAATACCTATAATACCCCCCATGATACCTACCACACAATCACATCATATTTAACACTATTAAGCAGATTTTGAGAAGACAGTGCGTTATCGATAAAACAACCTGATCGTATTTCGCACTATTTGAGCACAATCTTAGAGGACAGCGCAACTGTGGACAAATATGCTCATATGTACTCGAGGTGAAAATACACACAAGGGACCACATGGGGCACTGGCCCGTCTTATAAGAAATGTGTTGTGAGTCCGGACATCGGTCGAGACGCGCGTGTAAGAGATTCATTTCTCAAGTGCACATCTCGACATATACGCCCATGGCATTTCGGCACAGCCAGTATTCACTGGGAGTAAATCTCATACACACCAAAACATGCGACGATTCACAAACTTCACGCTATAAAAATTTCCTGCAAGAAAATCGGTACGATCATAGGCTAGCGCAAGGAGAGAGTTGGTTTCTCGTGTGCGACGCCCGCATTAGTATTACGGATACACATCATGTGCTACTCTTCTGAAACAGTATTTGCTGACAAGCGTGACAACCCAAGAAAGCTAATCATTGCGCTTCCACAATTGACGAGGGAGTAAGAATGCGGAACCCATCGCAAGAAGTGCCAGGACCATCATAAAGTAGTAGACGGCCCACGCATTGGAGGGGTTTCCCACAGAAAATGAAAACATGGACATGGTAGACGCAGGTCCAATGATACGCACGCACGCAGCGACCGTCTGCGCAAGGCCATTAGTGGCACCCATCGATGCGCGATTGGGAGATGAAGCTGCTACATATATGGCCATGCAAGCTATCATGGAGTCATCAGCGATAATTGCGCAACATATTTAACAAACGAACCGTAACCCATATTGAGGGGAATAGATATGATAAGCTGAAGGCCAACAGCAAACCAGACGGTGACGCCAATTCCGTGCGTCAAACACAACGTATTGATTATCGGGAACGCGATGATGATTGGTACGCTAACGGCGATCCCGTAGGTAAATAGCACCTTTGTCCCAAATCGATCATGCAGCCGAGCAAAGAAAAACACCTGGAGTAAACCATTGACAATGCCAAACACTGCAAGAATATTGCCAATTCGTAGAGGGTCGAGACCAAGACCACCCAAGTCTACTGGCGTAGCATAAAACACGGGTATCAGGGTCCGCAGAGCGATGTCAAGGAGAGCCAACGTCGCATAATTCAACATTGCAATAAGAACACGCGAAGTCAATAATGCGCGCAGAGAGAGGGACTTAGAATCATCACGGCAATCTTGAATAGTATCCTCGGAATGCAATCCATCTGCTGGTAGCGATTTGGGATGTGTGGATACAAACATGTTCCGATATCTGTTTCGAATCAGACTCCACAATGATGTCGTTGTTGGCACTGTCTAAAAACATATGAGATGGATCAATGAAATGACCGGGTGATTGCTATACCTCCTGTAAAAGCATGTACGTGACCAACCATGCTAAAGCGGTGAACAATGCCGGACCGGCGCAAGCCAAGAAATAGGGATACGTCTTCAAAAATGTTGACTGCCCAAACAGTCTTGGAAAGCGATCGGCCGGCCGAGACAAAGACCCGCCAATGAGAAGTCTAGCAAATGACCCACTTTGGATTAGAAGGAGGCTAAGTAAATTGGGGTGTATGACCGTACCCGAGTGTATTCCCCAGCATCCATGGAATAGGAATATAACCATATGCTTGGGCGATATTAGTCGAATCTGTGATGTCTATCGTCATGCTCTTGATGACACCGCTGTTTCCGTTCAGTGCTCCGCACAGTACACGACTACAAAGAATTGAGACGATGGATATTCCAACAGCGCACAATGCTCGAACCTCAGCACTAAGCCTCCGAAGGTCTCTGAAAGTCCAAATAGGAACATGGACATTGATATACCAAATAGGCCGGTTAGAATGACAGGCTTCCGACCGACATGATCGGAAAGACGGTTCCAGTGAAGAGTAGTGAGGGCTTGCGCTACGTAAAACACGGAGTACTTAAAAAATGCATCAGTGAACGACTATATACCAACGCTCGGTGCTCACCATGATACCAACGAAATATCCCACTCTCGATTCATCACCATGCGTCACTCCAACATCTCTGATGAGCTAAGAATCGGAAAACGCTCTTCAGGGAGTTTTTAGGTGTGAATTAACGCTGAGTTTACCTGAGGTGCAAATGGAGCGATGGCCTGAGCGGTGAGAGGCTCAGTGAGCTGTAAGAACAGTATAACGGAGAATTGACGCCAGGGTAATGGAGTTTTGTCAACTGTATGCTGCTTCTTAGGCTGCAACAGAGGCGTCTCTTCATCTTCCGACTGGTGTGGAGACATGATCGTTGAGGTAGTCCATTTCAAAAATTGCGAGTGGATATGTAGTGCTGTCTAGAACAGTATGTAATAGTGCAGCACTTGATAGGCCTCAGGGTGATCTCCTTCAGAAGTCCTTCTCTCACGACTATTTCCGCTTTGACAAATATGATTGGGCTCGTGACCAGCCTGGCTTACATCACCACGGACGAGTCGACCTACCAGCAAAAAATCTCAACATCTCAAAACACGAACGAAGGCAGATTGGTTACGAGTTCAAAATGTGATAGCAATCAGTAACACTGGCATGATACTGACAGATGATCATACTGAGCGGAACTGAGCAACCTGAAGGCCATCTGTTCGTGGCATCCCTTTATTTCACGTCACCCATACTCGTCGCCAATTCCTATTAAGAGCGCAAACATACTGGCAAGATATGAGTATCTTCATAGTCGGTGTGAGCTCACCTCCATGCCAAACTCCCCTTGGGCACCTCTCTCGTTCCAAACCATGCAACTGTAACCGAGTTCGTACCGCGTTAATCTCGGCCAGCCGCCAGCAGACTGCCTTAGTGTGGACTTTCATCCGGAGGAAAAACCTGCGTGCGAGGTTACGAGAACTCGGACCACCGCTGGACATATATATATCTATCGTAAATGCAGGATGATGCGGTGGGCTGAAGTGCATAATGAATGAAACGCCAGTTACTGCCGAGTGACCGTGGCAAGCCGCGATCCTGTGTTGCTCATTCCTCGCACCATAAAATGGCGGAATCCTTGCTGTGCTACGCATGAGATGAGAGAGACACGTACTAAGAGGGCGTTATGGTTGCAAATCTGGTCAGCCTAAATGAAAAAGAGGACCATTTTTAGCGACGCCTCGTAGGAAAGTTACGAGAAGCACAATGGACTCACCCTGCAACGTGCCAGATGCCTCTTGTGTAATCGCCAGCACCATGTCAGCTCATCCAGACCCGACGAATACTGCAAGGTTGTTCTCCTGGTCGAGGGAACAGCGTCGAATGCGGTTAATGAGAACTCCAAGCAAGATTAACAGATGAAGGTCACCACATCTTCCTTGGGTGTATGCGCTCGGCAACATTGTTTGCGGTATCGTATAGTATGTATGTGTTAGAACCATCAAACGAGAACAGAAGAAGGTAGGGGGGTTCGTGTGACATGAACCTACGAATCGACGAGATTAGCCCCGCCTTCAAGTCACACGCCTATCGTCGTATAGAAAATCCGAATCACTCACCTTGCCTGCTAGGAACAAAGCAAGAGACTACCCGGTGAGCAGTGGTTAACCGTTCTCTCTCATAGTTAATTACAAACCAGGTCAGAGCCAGTTTGACAACAAGACTCCTCTTCATAACAAAGCCATCTTGAGGATCCCTCACCAACAATGCAGTGCAAGGGACCAACTCCGAAGTACAATTTTGAAGGTCATAAGAACGATATTTTGGATTTCGTCTTCTTGCATGACAACGTCCACATCGTGAGTGGTTCTGAGGATGGCACGATGCGGAAGTGGGACTGCGACACTGGACTTATTGTCGGGGAGCCATGGAAAGGGGAGGGCGGAAACATATGGGCACTGGCGCTCTCGCCGGACGGAAAGACGATCGCGTGCGGGAGGAGAGACGGAAGAGTTCAGCGATGGGACACGAACGGGAAGTTGGTCGAAGGCGTTTGGATAGGCCATAGCAGGGCTGTATGGTCGCTCTCATGGTCTCCCAGTGGAGGCCATATTGCCAGCGGGTCCGAAGATGGAATAATCCTAATTCGAAACGCAGGAAGCGGAGAAGTCGACGTCGGACCGATCGAGACGAAGCAAGGCGGGGTGGGTAGTGTTGCATATTCACCTTCTGGCGACAGAATTGCATCAGGCGGGAGTAACCAGACAATTTGCATCTGGGACAACAAGACCGGCAAGCTTCTTGTTGACCCAATCGAAGACTTGGGGAACTGTGTGACATCAGTTGTGTGGTCGTCGGACAGCAGTAAACTGTATTCCGCCTCTGACAAATTCGCACGTGTTTTTGACAGCATCTCGGGCACACTACTCCATCGCTTCGAGCACGACCATTCGCTGCATTCCGTCGCACTTTCACCCAAACACAATGCACTCGCGTGCGTGGGCTATTGGGGTGTAGCACAGCTATGGGACACAGAGTCCCATAAGCTACTCGGTCAGCCATCTCGCCAGGAATATGGCAAACAAGATGATGGCAAACACCTTGACTGCGTGTCATTCTCTCAAGATGGAAAGTACCTGGCATATGGTGGAGAGGACAAGAGAATCACTCTGTGGACGGTCAAAGATATCGCTCCCCGGCTTGCAGCTTCCATGACCGATGCTACACAACAGGAAACTCCATCCAAATCCCCATCATCTTACCTTGACGTTAGTACTCTCGCACTTGACTCCTCGCCGCGCTGAGTCACACTACCATTACAGGTCGATGCTACAAAGCCCTTCGCACACGCGGGGGTTAATGACATCACTGAAGAGGGGCGCGACGATCCATACGACAACTTTTTCCAGGTAACTCGTGTATTTTCCTGCAATGGGATTAGTGCCGATGATCACTCCCCATAGTATCCATCTCTCCGTTCGGCATCATCTGATTCCTCCCCAAAACGTCGCTTGTGGAACATCTTCATCCCCTCCGTATTCCGCTCTCCAGAAAACGAGTCCATCTCGTTGAAAGAACGCCTCAAGCGCAGCTTCTTCACACTTCATGCTCTCTCAAACCCTCTCTTACGGGTGCCTGCGAACAACGGACTAACCGAACCAAAACCACAAGAGAAAGTCACAGCGAGATATAAAAACGGGAAACACGACAATGATGTTGACCTACCTAATGTAAGCCCTTTCGGCTTTACTGCACTGGCACCTCATGATGGGTTTTAGTGTTCTGCGGATACTGTTCCCGGTGCAAACCACGACAAAGTCGAACAACGAGAAGAACCTCCTATTGACGTGGATGCCCCTCCGCCTGATGGTGCCTTCTCTGCCGCCAAGTCCGACAGTAATGAAATTCGCGCCCTGTGGAAGTGGCTACTACGTGCTCGAGGGAAGGAAGCCACTTCCGTCAAAAGGACTTCAGCGAAGATGACACGCAACCCCTCTCCTGAGGTCGTCGAGGTACGCGCGGCGCGCGGGTTCCAGGTAAGCTTCAGTGTCTGCTCGTTTACAATTTTGTTCTCACTATAGATGGGAACAACAGAGATTTGTCGCATACAAGCCGAAACATAAGACAAAAAAATCCCAGGCTCCGACCACCACAGCAAATGCAAGTCTCTCATTACAAGTGTCTCCGCGAGGTGGTGTTTTACTGACGCATACGTCCCAGAAAGCAGTGCCTAGACAGAGAGGTCAGTATTCGCAAGGCGCCGGAGGACCATCATCACACATTTCCCAATCGCACAATTCAGAGAGCTCTCCTTCACACTTTGTCACCACCCATGATGTTGATGATGACTCAGACTCGGACTCTAGTATCCAAGGCACCTGCAACAAGCTCCTCGACAAGATATGTTTCCCTCGTGGTCACTACTACTACTAGGATCTTAATACTAGGTTCCTATATGGACTTAGCTTTCATGTTTTTTCGCGACATTTTTTTTTTCCATCCGCTGGCAGTCAAATTTGTACTGTTATTTACTTTCTCGTATGTTTATGAGACTGACTCTGCTGCCTTGTGATATACTCCAGGAAATTTCATTATTTCTTAGTGTTGTATATCGATCTGCATGACATGTGTATGATACTTGGATACGTGTTTGACCAACTTAACCAATGCTTGGATTGATATGCAATTCTGTATACGGCGCATAGGAAATATGAGGATTCGTAAGTAGCTCGAGCGCGTAAAGCGGACGCGTTATTTACGAGTGTTTGTCAACAATAACATTGCACGCTCGCACGCTCAGGACAACCTCTTAGAAGTAGCGTTGGTGCTAAGTAACTTCCCTAAGTTTCGCTTACATCTTTCATCCAATTATACAGCAAGCACGACAGAATGGATGGACGCCCGGATCCACTGGAAACAATTGTTGTTTTCTCCGACAACCTTCTGAATCTCGCAGAACACCATCAACACTGTCAATGTCAATGTCCCTTGTCCATTCTTCAACTTCATTCTCTCAGAGCCAATTCTGATTTAGGCCGGTGACCTATCTTCTAGTAATTCTTAACTGCGCAATTTCAAGCGTCGGTTCCAAGGGAATATGGTGAACTGTAATGTAAGCCGCATCGGAGCTAGAACGTCGCACATTGCATCGTCTGATTTTCTGTCTTTTTGTCTGGCCGGAAATTATCCGCGTGCATGCTAGCGATGTGCAACAGTTGACAGGATGATCTTCCTCTTCAGCTGATTTATGCCAGTGCTTATTGTGTTACATGACAATAATGGTCCTTCCGCCGGTGCCACGATCATATTCGCAGGCAAATTAGCGCTCGGCAAACCGCGGACCTGAGGAACATTGCATGGCACACCAATTGTTGCCCGATTCGCTATAATTGTCCCCCATGCCTGCTGGACATCAAATACCTGAGAGCTCGCGCATACTCTACAATAATTCGTCTTCGTCCCCACCAAATTTGAAGCTATCGTAGCTTCCTCGGTTTACAAGCATCTTCATTTCCTCTTTGACCAGTCCACAGTAGAGCTATGGATTTCTTCACTCTCCTTGCATTCTCTGCACCTGTCTCTTCTGAAGAGACTCAAGTTCCAGTTCCAGTTGACAAAGAGCACCACCAGAGCGCTGCCAATTGCTACTGCATCATTGCATGATGAATATCAGATCCCGAGTATCGCGCTCTGTACTTATGTATGTATTCTCAAATTCCTGTTCCTCAGAAAATCGCAGACCACTTACGCATCTTTCATCTGTATTAGCTTCATGCACCTTCGAAGGCCAAGTTATGCTGGTCATTTAACCAGTCTTCGTTCGGGGAGTTTGTCGTGGCCCGTTGGACATTGTATTATCTATCCCCTCCACGGGCAGGGATTGTTCCATATTACTAGGGGATGAACTCACTTAGCACTGTAATTTTGTACATTTACACTCCATATACCACCACCTCCAGCTACACTGTCCTTAACTTGTCGTCGTACGCATACCCTCATTATTTATGTACTATATATGCACTGGTCTGAGCTATAGATGCGCTGGCGCAGCCAATCTGGACTCGTAGTTACAGTAGTAACTATCTCAGCCGTATGCATTTTGAGGTGTAGAAGTTTTTTTGCCGCGTAACCTTGTCTCAAGTATCCGGCTGTCTCTAAGGTTATACGACAATGTTCATGGTCGTCCATGTTCCTTTCGTATGCACGTCTGACTGAGACTCCGGGTTGGATCGCACTGAAGTATCGGCATGCATTAGATTGTTCCACTGTCACGTTTAAAATCATTACTGGGCGGCAGCATATTAGTCTCCCTAGACAGAGCTTAGACGAAGGAAGATAGTCGTTCCTTCGGTACTAAGACAGACACGGTGACTTCAACTTCAACCCCGCGTCATATGATCGACGCGCTGGTGCACCCTGAGACGATATAGTGAGAGGAAAGCGTCAACGTACTGGGAATCCACGGGAGCATGACACAAGCGCAAAAAAGGCGCATACACCAATACATCAGCCAATACTCCAAACTGTAACGATGCCAAAACAAATCTGATGTCTATTTCGTTGCCACATTCGTATATCAAGTTTGTCTGCGCGTCAACACATACGGCACGAGTCGCTCATGATCATACTATTCGCTGTCTTCCCATTGACGGGGATCACGAGGAAGTAACGTAGAAACACCTACAGCAAGAAGGACAATTGCCATCAAGAAGTAGTATACCGACCATGCATCATGACCTTCTCGCATCGAATAAGAGAAGACCGAAGCTGCAGATGCTGGACCAATAATCCTTCCTCCTGCGACAGCGAACTGGCCTATTCCATTGGTTGTTCCAAGCGAGGCGCGATTGGGAGCAGCTGCTCTGATATACAAAGACACGCATGCTACGGGTTTCTCTCAGTCAAGCAGAACGCAGGAAGTACTAGTTGACATACGGTAACACATCACCAAGTTAAGCACCAGCATAAGCTGAACACCAACAGCCAACCACACCGCCAAACTCATACCATGAGCTCGAGCCAACGCGTTGATAACTGGGAACAGAATGACCATAGGTATGCCAGAGAGAACGCCAGTGGTATAAACAGCCCCTGTGCCAAAGCGATCATTGAGCCGAGCGTAGAAAAGTATCTGGAATGTGCCATGGGCAAGACTTGATGCCCCAAGCATAGCGCCAATGCGGGGAGGATCAAGGGAAAGACCACCGAGTTCGACGGGTGTCGCATAGAAAATAGGTACGATAGAGGTAAAGGCGGAATGAAATAGAGCCATTGTGGCATAACTTGCAGTTACACTGAGGACTTTCGGAGTTAGCATGGCACGTAGTGGACGGGGCCTCGATGCGACCTCTCCAGGAGTTCCTTCCCCAGAACTATTAGGCAAGACGTCGCTGAGGCTCCCGGTGGAAGGCTTTGTATATGACTGTCGCAAGAACGATTCTTTAATCAACTCCCAAAGTGGTGCTTTGGTGGGGACGCTCTTGTTATGGCACTTAGTATGATCCAAAGCGGTTACAACGTTCTCGATCACCTCTTTGAGACGGAAATACGCCACCAGCCATACTATCGCGGCAAATGTAGCCGGCACAGCGCAGGGCAAGAGGTATGGGTACGTTTTCAGGAGTTCTGACCGTCCAAATATTTCAGGGAATCTATCTGCTGGTCGTGAAAACGTCCCGCCAACAACTGGACTAGAATGCTGTCAACCTCACTTGAAGAGTAAGCGGACGTGATGCATACGCCTACCCAATCATATTACCGAGCATGAACGAAAGCGGCATATAACCATATGCCCTCGGCATATTGGTTGCGTCAGTGATGTCCATCACCACGCTTTTTACGATACCATTGCTCCCATTAAATGCCCCACAGATAATACGACTGGTCAAGGTATCAGAGTCGACAGTCAAGGCGACTATTTAACATGCGAACCTGACCACTAGACTGAAAAAGGTCATTGAGAACCCAAACGAGAACATCGATATCGATATTGCGAATAGTGCGGTCAGTAACACAGGCTTCCGACCAATGTGATCGGACAGTTGACTCCAGGGAAGAACAGTCAGTGCTTGAGCGGCGAAGTACGATGATTGCTCGAGATGATATGAGCATTGAGGAAGGAACAAGGGTCTGTGAAGGAGTTGAATGCACGCTCACCAGGATGCCCACATAATGCCCGACCAGCGATTCATCTCCGTGTGTCACTCCGATGTCTCTGATAAGCTTGACAAAGTTCCAGTTATGGCGAGATTCGCAGGAGGGAAATACTCACTTGTGGAGTGAACGGGGCAAGAGTCTGAGTAGCGAATGGTTCTGAAACTTGCAGTAACAACACGACCCAGAATTGATCCCAGGGTAGAGGTGTCCGAGTCCTGATCACCGCTAGTGGCTGCTCTGGATGTTGCACAAGAGGTGTCTCCTCATCATCTTCACGCACATCCATAGTGGTAAGTGAGAAAGATGAAGGATGGGTTCTACCTCCTATATCGAGACAGACTCCTCGCCGTCTCAGTTCAGAGGCACAACACAAGCCCACAGTCAGCCAGTACAGTGTCACGGTACACTGGTGACTGCAGTACACGGGCCGCAGATCCCAGAACCACACCGCGACTATATCACGTGGCTCGCGGTCAACCAATTCTATACCAAGCGTCATAGCGGCTCGGTGGCAATTACGTCACGCCATGTCCGAACCGGTGGGCTTCCTCGAAAGGCTGCCTTTCTAGAACGGATCTCGACGCAACGGGCACGAGTGATTCTGCGGATTGATAAAATCTGCGACGAGCGTGCTCCGCTTCGGCAGTCTCTGCTCAACTCTAAAGCGACATTTTTTTCAGCGCACGGCCTAAGTATCTGCTGCGATTGACAAACTGATATCTTCAGACTCAGATACACAAACACAACATAACTTACTATTTCAATCCAGGCTCGGTCCCAACACTGCGACTCAACCTTGACCACATCTTCTAGAGAATGAACATTTAAACAGCAAAAAAGTGATTATAGTACTAGCAGTGAGTAGTGGTAAAATTGTGTCTGAGATTTGACCACAAATGACATAAGATATAATCCGCTAAAGAGCTATGGCATCTGAATCAACAACGCCGAATTCGCCCACAGCGCAATCCAAACAACTAACGCCGAAGTACAGATTTGAGGGTCATGAGGACTCCGTTTGGAATTTTGTCTTCTTGCAAGACAACATCCACATCGTTAGTTGTTCCTGGGATGGCACCTTGCGCAAGTGAGACTGCGACGCAGGACTACTTGTTGGGGAACCATGGAAAGGGAGGGGCGGAAGAATCGAGGCACTGGCGCTTTCACCGGATGGAAGGACCATTGCGTGCGGGACAGAAGACGGAACCATTGAGCGATGGAGCACAGACGGAGAGATGATCGGAGACGTTTGGACGGGTCATAGCCAGGTGTTGTCGCTCTCATGGTCTCCCAGCGGAGGCCATATTGCCAGTGGATCGTATGATGGAACAGTGCTGTTCGAAAAGCAGAAAACGGGGATACTGTGGTGGGCCCGATCGAGACGAACCAGGTTCAGGTGTATAGTGTTGCATATTCACCTTCCGAGGACAAAATTGCATCAGGCGGATTGGACAGTACGATATGCATCTGGAACGGCAACACCGGTGTGCTTCTTGTCGGCCCCATCGAAAACCTAGGGGCTGGCGCGACATCCATAGCGTGGTCATCGGATAGTAGTAAACTCTACTCTGCCTCTGAGAAGTTCGCGCGTGTTTTCGACACGATTTCAGGTGCAGAACTCCGTCGCTTCCAGAACACAAACTTCCTGAGATCTATTGCGCTTTCACCTCAAAATAATGTCCTTGCGTGCGTGGGCTATTGGGGTATTGCACAACTATGGGATACGGAATCCTATCAGCCACTCGGTCAAACTTTTGGTCCTGAGGAGGACCGCCAACACTGTCGCTGTGTGTCATTCTCTTGTGATGGGAAATAGGTAGCATATGGCGGAAATGACAAGAAAATTACTCTGTGGATGGCCGAAGACATAGTTGTACGTGATTTGACGACTCAGATCACATCTCGAAGTTTAGTACAGCCTACACAACAGAAAACTCGACACCAGTCCCCATCATCCAAATCTTATCTTGAGGTCAACAATCTGACACTTGATTGTAAGCTTGCTTTGCTCACTGATCATCACAGGTTGATGCTACAAAACCTTTTGCACATTCGGGTTGTGATAACATCACGGAGGAGCGTGATGACCCATACCAGAACTTCTTCGAGGTAAAATTCATCTTTGCCTTGCAGAGGGTAGTACTACTACTGACGATAATAGTCTTCCCCGACATGTCCTCTGGTCCCAATTCTCTTTCAAAGCGTCCCCGTCCATCTGCGGCTCGCCGCCTGTGGCACATCTTCATCCCCTCTCCACCCCGCTTGGCAGAAAAGGAGCCAATTCCACTGCAGCAGCGACCAAAGCGCAGTTTATTTTCACGGCACACGGGACCACGACCCGTGACAATCTTCGCCGGACGACCAAGAAAGGTGAATAATAGATTGGGTGTCCTTCGTTCTGCCATATTCATAGACGGGCTCTTAGTTATACTGGACA
Organism: Rhizopogon vinicolor AM-OR11-026; assembly: GCA_001658105.1. Taxonomy (NCBI): domain Eukaryota; kingdom Fungi; phylum Basidiomycota; class Agaricomycetes; order Boletales; family Rhizopogonaceae; genus Rhizopogon; species Rhizopogon vinicolor. Next base: position 15,074 of record KV448530.1, read on the forward strand.
GCGCCTCGCCCCGTGGACCGAATTGCGGATGAAGGCAGCGGGGACACTAATGCTCGAACTGGTCAGTCATCCTCAGCAGCAGTTCAACCATCTCCTGTAGCGCTGCCACGCGCATCGCTGCAGAGGCCACAGCGCCTTCAGGTACAAACAGTGCCTGCGACACAACCTGCGCATGTACAAGAGGAAGAATATGACTATGGTTGTTGGGGAAATTTTTGCCATGCGCTCTGGTTCATCCCACGGCGCTCTCGTCGCATTGTCTACGTTAATCAGCCTGCTGCCTCATGATACTGTAAGCTCAATTTTCGTAATCGTGTCTGTACTAGAACCACGTCAGACTAGAACCCTGCTCAGAAGCTCACATTGTAGTTGTACATCCAATACATGGGAAATCATTATCACATTCGGGAGGCATTATCCTACTGAGTGAGGGCCAGAAAGTACTTGTAACTTTAACCCGCCATCATATAACTGACATGTTACCTAGAATTCGCGGGGGTAGAGGAGAAAGTGTCCAATTACGCAGACCACACACTCGCCCAGTGTAATTGTCACATTGCGTCTTTTGGTCTAAGCGCAACCGTTCATAATAATGACTGAGCAGCACACTAGCAACTTGAAAGTCAACTGAGAAAGTCCACTGATTAATTACATAAAATACAATGCAGTCTAGTTGATAGTGGAGATATCTGTGAACACGGGTTCATCAAGACTCATGCCGCATATATAGTTGTTCCATAAATCGCGTGTACGGAAAACGCGGTTACCAACAGATGCCTCAAGTATATTATTCGTCGTTTTCACATAGACTGGGATCACGAGGAAGTGATATAGAAGTACCTATAGCAAGAAAGACAATTGCCATCAAGAAGTAGTACACCGACCATGCATCATGGCCTTCCCGCATCGAATAAGAGAAGACCGAAGCTGCAGATACAGGACCAAGGATCCTTGCTCCTGAAACAGCGAACTGGCCTACTCCATTGGTTGTTCCAAGCGAGGCGCGATTGGGAGCGGCTGCCCTCATAAACAAATCCATGCATGCTACGGGTTTCTCTCAGTTAACTTGAACAGAACATAGGAAGTGCTGGTTGACATACGGAAGCACATGATCAGGTTAACTGTCAGCGCATGTTGAGCCCAAATAGCCAACCACACCGCCAAACTCATGCCATGAGCTCTAGCCAATGCATTGGTCACCGGGAACAAGATGACGATTGGTACGCAAGAGAGAATACCAGTGATATAAATAGCTCGCGCGCCAAAGCGATAATTGAGCCGAGCATAGAAAAGTACCTGGAATGCGCCTTGAACAAGACTTGATGCTCCAAGTATAGCGCCAATGCGGGGAGGATCAAGGGAAAGACCACCAAGTTCAATCGGCGTCGCATAGAAAATAGGTACGATCGAGACAATCGCGGCATAAAAGAGAGCCATGGTGGCATAACTTGCAGCTACGCTGACGACTTTCGGAGTCAGCACGGCGCGCAGCGGAAGGGGCCTTGATGCAACCTCTTCAGCGGTTGCTTCCTCAGAACTACTGGCGAACGCATCGATTAGACTTCCGGCGGAAGGCTTTGTAGATGATTGTCGCAAGAACGGTTCTTTAATCAATTCCCAAAGTGGTGCCTTGGTGGAAACACTCTTGTTACGGAATTTAGTGCGATCCAAAGTGATTGCGACGTCTCGCTCACCTCTTTGAGACGGAAATACGTCAACAACCATGCTACCGCAGTAAATATAGCCGGCACAGCGCATGGCAAGAGGTATGGGTACGTTTTCAGGAGTTCTGATCGTCCAAATATTTCAGGGAATCTGTCTGCTGGTCGGGAGAGCGTCCCCCCAACGAGGGGACTATAATGTTGTCAATCCCACTTGAAGAGCAAGTGTACATGAAACATGCCTACCCAACCATTTGCCCGATCCTAAATGGAATCGGCATATAACCATATGCCCTCGGCAAATTGGGCGCATCAATGATGTCCATCACCACATTTTTGAGGATACCGGTGCTTCCATTGAATGTCCCACAGATAACACGACTGGCCAAGATATCAGTCATCAACAACCACGACGACTATTTAACATGCGAACCTGACCACTAGACCGGTGAAAGTCTTTGAGAACCCAAACGAAAGCATCGATATCGATATTGCGAACAGTGCGATAAGTAATACAGGCTTCCGACCGATGTGATCGGACAGTTGACTCCAGTGGAGAACAGTGAGTGCTTGAGCGATAAAGTAGGATGATTGCTCGAGATGATTATGAGGAAGGAACAAGGGTCTATGAAGGATATTGAATGCACGCTTACCAGAATGCCGACATAGTGTCCAACCAGCGATTCATCACCGTGTGTCACTCCGATGTCTCTGATAAGCTGACAAAGTTCGGCTGTGGTGAGATTGGCAGGAGGAAAATACTCACCTCCGGAGTGAATGGGGCAAGAGTCAGAGAAGATAATGGTTCTGAAACCTGCAGCAACAGTACGACCCAGTATTGACCCCAGGGAAGAGGTGTCCAAGTCCTGATGACTGGTTGCTCTGGCTGTTGCACAAGGGGTGTCTCCTCATCATCCTGACGCGCAATCATAGTGGTAAGTGAGAAAGATGGAGGATAAATGCCGCCTCATCTCAATTCGTCAGTCATATAAACAGCCATTGATAATGGGCAAGTACTAGTGTGAAGTCCTATTGGGGCTGCACTAAAGCTTTTTGGAGCTAGTTCGGTAACCATTATTTGAGCAATTAGTAAGCCTCGTTTTCGTACCGCGCCCCGCAATCAGACTCGCATGCTAACCGCAGCACATGATGACCACAGGATCCCCCGGATGGATATAAAAAGCTTGAGTAATTTGCGTAGACTATAGTACGTTCTGCAGCATGAAAGCCGTTGTCAAACATAAGCCCAAGGCAAGCACGACGCTGCGATAAATGAAGGATATGATCAAAGTCTAGATCTCTTGCGTTACATCCAGTGATGAAAATAATCTACTAATCAGTCTGTCCAATCGAGGCATTTTGACACTATACCCGACACCGTAGACCTCCACCAACCATCGCTATTGTAGCACCAAGGCACCAGCCGAGCTCCGTACCCTCAATACGCTTCCCAAGCTGCACCTCCCGAGCATCGCCGAACTCATACCCAAGCACAAGTAAGGCATGCTGGAAACTGAGATCGAGGCACCACTCTGGGCGTCCTTCTAGTTCATCCATAACTTCGGGATATTCACCCCAGTATTCTGTCCAGCTGGTTTTCCCTGCGCATACCTGTCTAGCAAGCGTGGCTATCGTCGAAATTGACATGGGTGGCTGAGGATGATCTGGTGACAAGTCTGCTGTAAGGAGTGGAGTAACCCGGTCATAGAAATACGACAGGAGGAGGGTTTTCCCGGTAGGGAAGGCGTCCATGAGTGATGGTTGGTAAACACCGTTGAAAGAGCAGGGCTTGAGTTCGCAGACGCTGTTGCAAGCCATCAGCAAAGAGGAAAGAAATCGACAGAGGCGAACTCACTCATCCTTCGCCATGACAAGCTCAAGCACTCGATTGCAAGCCTCAAAACTGCCAACATCCGACCCCGTCATCGTCACTGTCACGGAATCGTCTTCTCCCATAGGAATCTCCACTTTTTTCACCGTCCCTTGAGCCAAACAGGGATTATGAATCATTCTCATCGAATCGATAACGCCGTTCTTGCCAGGCCTCAGAGAATCCATGAATTGGACGACACGATGCACGCTCGCCCGAGCGCTCTTGAGGCCATACCCGAGATACGAGTGCTGGTACAACACTCGCTTAGCCCCACCAAACTCTAGCTCATACTTGTGTTCGCCCTCCTTGAGACCCTCATCGGCCTTTTCATCGCCAAATTCGGGCTCGAACACGATCTGCGTTGACCCTCCGCCCAAATCAAGCACAGCATAGGGCGAGGCGTCCTTGGGTGAATCACCTCGGATGGTATTAAGGAGGTAGTTCACAGTGATCCAGGCATAGACGCCTTCGTCTTTGCCGTCCATGATCACTACGCCGTCCTTCTCAGGGAATGGGAAGGGATATTTATCGAGAATGTGTTGGTGTACGGCATTGATAATATCATCGCTTTGCTTAGGCCCGAGAAATCGGAGCCCAGCGGTGGCTTTGACAGCAACAGGTGTGCATTTGCGCAGGGACTGCGGTACCACCGTCATGGCTTCGTCGAGGAGAGGGTCGAGGCTCTCTGCAGCTGTAGCTGGGAATCCAACATACTGAGAGAGCCCTGGTTGGGTCATGCGGAACACCTCATATTCGAAGGTCGGTGAAGGTCCACAGTTGTGGAATTTGTAGATGTGGATACGTGAGCCCGTGGAACCGGCGTCAATCATGAGGGCATACTGCACGAGAGGGAGGTCGGGAGAATGAGGAACAGTACAGTGAACAGTTTTGAGGAGGTCTGGGTCCGTCTCGGGAGAGATTGGGACAAGAGTGGGTTGAGAGGATGGTGAAGTAGCAGGGGTCTTGTCAGCGTCGTCCTCTGAGGGACTCGAAGTTGTCGTTGAGGGTATATGGACTATTGGTGGAAAAGCATCTTCTAGACCAGGCGGTGGTAAATCTTTGTTTCATGATATTTAAATAGAAAGCTTGGGCAAAAATCGCAAAGACGCACCAGGTATCAAATCTACGCTCGATCTCGGTCCAAGAAACCAAACCAAACCAATGAGTACTGCACCCCCCATTGCGAATTTCTTCCATGCTACCTTCCTGCTGGTACGGCCAGGACCTAAGCCGCCCTCCAGACGATCGTAGTTGTTGCTCCTTGTGGTGAAGAACATGTCGGGTGTCCTGCGAGCACGAGCCTCGCGCCTGACGTCCACGGATGTAGAGCGGCTTGAAGGGTGTAATAGTGAAATGGCGAGAGATGCCGGCAAGCTGCGTTCACACTTCGCCAGCAGCGAGAGTTGTAATACGCGTCAAGGACTTATTGCTTACTGACCGACGTGGGCGTTCGATGTGAAGTTGACTGGCATAGCCTCTGAAGCCACTTAGATTGACATTCACATCGAACCAAATCAAAACCAGCTGAGACACGTAGAAACTTGTACTTTTGATTTGCATATCTAACTGACGGCACATGTAGCTTGAGCGCATATACGTGGAACGGGGACTACTAGTTGGCAACGATAAGGGAATAAAGATCAAGAAATTTCGAAGGATAGTCAGGCTAAATGAGATAAAAAGGGATCATGGTGTGGAAAGGGGGGGATACGACGATGCTCCTCGCCAGTGGATGTGGGGGATTGGGGATTGATGATGGTTATAATAGAATACACGGAGCATCGAAGTGAGAGTCAACTGAAAGGGTGGGTAACTATAACCAACGTCCGAGCGGGTATCAAGAAGACAGCGACGAGACCGTATCAAGGATCTGGGAATTCTGGGCACTCGATGGTATGGCTACGGAGCAACGCCTGGCAAGTCATCGCCCGGGCTTTCCAGATCTCACTCTCGCGCTTGTACTGCTCAACACTCTCTTCCAACTCTCGCTGGTACTCCAACTTGCGCTTCCGACTCCGCCGGGCAGCGATCGTGTTTTGCCGTCTCTTGGCCTCGATCTGTTCATGTTCGGTCATCGAGGGCGTGATTTGCACATCCTCTAGCTCGTCCTGTTCTTCACCGAACGCAGCAGTCCGAGCCCGCTTTCGAGCAAAGACGGCGGGAACGGCCTTGCGAGAGGTCGCTGATGGAGTAAGATAATTCCGCTGCTGGGTGGGAGCATCGATGGGGACAAGGGACTCCGGCGTTATGTTCTTACGCGTTCCATTAACATTAGGCCTCCGCTGCGGTGGGTGGTAGGCAGGAGTGTCGAGGTGCGAGGTAGAAGGAGTATCGAACATAGGGGTCTCAGGAGAGATGTGGTACATTTGATCGAGGTTGGGTAGCAAGGGGTTATGAGATTCGGGAGTCTTGGATGGAGGATACATAGAACCGAAGTCATTAAAGAGAGACGGGAGTTCCCCGTACGAGTCACCACCAAAATCATCCAGAAGAGGACTGGTCAGGACGTCGGCATTGAGGTCGGCGGAACCGAATGCCGGTGTGGTGAGCAACTCATCGTCGAACGGTGAGTCAATCAGGGGGGAAGTCAGGTACTCGTTCAAGTCATTCGACATGGTGAGTTCTGGCGTAGCTGTCGGACGCCGTGTCAGCCACGTGAGTGTGGCAGGACTAAATGACTCACCACCAAAGACGTCCATGAGCGTCTTAATGGCATCTGCATCCGACGGCGATGCCGTCAGAGGCGCCGTGTCCTCTACGTGGACATCGGACGCATCATTGTCGTTTGGTTTTTGAGACAACATGGTCAAGTAATTCGAGCACAAATCGGCGAAGTCGGATGAAGTCGATGTGAAAGGTTCAACTGGGGATATTGACGAAGATGATTCGCCTGATTCTGATCTATGAGGAGTTGTACGAGGGGCACGAGGCAAAAATTGGGGGATGCCATAATGGGAAGCAAGATCCGAAATGTTATTGAAGACCGGAGTAGACGTCGTTTGACGTTCTGAGTTACTATTTATCGCGACATTGCGATGAGAGGAACTTGAAAGATAACTTTCAAGGTGGCTATACGAAGAGACATGGTGACCGGGTGTTGACGAAAGGTTAGGACGATGGGATATCGACGGGTGAATTAACAGGTGTTCCTCGTCTGGGACATGGTGGTGACTATAATATGTGTTGGGTTTATATGAAATCGCGGGAAGGGGGAACGTGTTAAAGGTTGGGTCACGCGCAGGCTGCAACGTCGGCTGCCTGGAAACTGTAGAATCAAGTGACATCACAATCAGTTCCCGGTTCACATCATTTTGAGCATGGGTTGGTGCCACGAGTGGCGAGTGTGCATTGCATCTGGATGAATATTCCAACTGCGGTGACCTCGAAAGCTGCACCGAAAATGTTCGCGAAGACCCAGGGATGGGTAACGTACGAGACAGATTGGGCGACCTCGAGGTCGATGCATGATGGTTAACAGACGTCGACGACATGATAAGCCGCACGAGCGCTCTTGATTTCAATCGATATGATAGAAATCGGCAATGATGTGATATGATTGTGCGCAGCAGTGCTGGGCCCAACAAGACAAAGCACACGTAGAACACAATGAAATGAATCAGACAGGACTGAATCACTCACGGTTAGCTTGGATAGTACTTTCGGAACCTTGAGAGCAATGCTTTGATTGCTCTTGTGGTGGTGGTTGGAAGGGAGAGAGAGGGTTAGGGAGTAAAAACTGACTCGGTTGTGCTTATATGGGAGTTTTTTTCACCGCTATTCAAGCTCAGAGCCGGCACATTCCTGATATAGTTATGAAAGGCACAGCCATTTACACTTGCAACCAAGTCACCGACGACATATTTTAGCGGAAAAAAACACAAACTACTTTGTATAAACATATCAGAGGCAACTGCATGCACTATACCTACAAGCTTGCTGAAAATTTGACGGTTCAACATCGTTCAAAAAGACCAGCTCGATAGTCCGGCGACCATTGCTTGTCCGGGATTGAATTGACCGCGTGGCTGCGCCCGTCGTTACCGCGATCTGACTCAGTGACTCGGATTAGGCGCCTAACCTTGAGTATGAATTGGGTGCAGCCTTACCACGGTGGCGATCCGCTGTCCAAATCAAGTGACCAATAGGGTCTCTTGCCGACCGCGTCCTCCTTTGTTCCCGCATGTTGTGGACACATCAGCGCCAAAGGAAACACGTTGCATGGCGTCCATGGGAACAGATGGTGCTGCGAGCCCCAGCACCAGTCTGGAGAAATAGAAACGCAGCGGGGATCGATTACGTTCCATTTCTCCTGACTGCGATCCCTGCGCCGTTAGCGACTGGCGAACCTCCATTATCCGTCCGCGGTCCTACATGAAACATGGAAGGTGACGTGAAGGCTCGTGAATGACTGATGAATGTATAAGCAGCTATTTCCGTAAGGCTCATTAGAAAGCTCATCTGGAAGAACGCTGATCTCCTGCAAAGTTGCCAAAATATTGCAGAATAGTGGAAATGTAGCAGAGATTATGCACTCGATGAGATCTACGAGGTATGTACTGCAAGGAATGAATCAACACAATAAAGGCATGGAATTTCAACGTACTAAGCTGGATGACCTCCTGATCGACTATCGATTTCTGCATCGAGCCACAATAAGAAACCTATTCTGGTCACGGAAATACGCCTAGGCAGTGATGGTGCCCATGCAGATGGTGCCCATGCAAAATCTGGGGGTAACTTGAGTTGGACATCCTTGATCCAGCTGATAAATCGTGGGGATGTCGATAAGTGTTTACCGCAGTTGGCTTGAATGAAACATCGGACATGCCCATCCTCCGGAGCCGGAACCAATCTTCTGCCGTTGATGCCTGTACCAAGCGCAGTCTCGACGAGTCTCGATGCAGTGTACGTAGAGAAAGCGGTGCAAAGTATTCACCAGACTACTTTTACGTGCACTGCAAGGAGGGGATTCCTCATGCTGTCACCTGTGCAACCAGGATCCGGAAGCAGTGTACAAGGCAAAGCAAGGCAAGGCAAACGCAACAATTTGAGAGAGAATGGCACGCAATACATGGTTGAGAGCAAGTGTTCGAGGAGAATTTATAGCAAAGGGAACGCCTCTGACTCGCATTTTTCAACGAGTTCAACATGAGGCGTTTGATGTGAGTCAAATGGAAATTCAGGTGGCGCTTATTATGTAATATGGTTCAAGTTGTACTTATCCCTTCCTAATGGAATTCAGAATGATAAGATCAAGATCAGATAAGATAATTCTTACCCCGAGCAATCAGTTGTCTTGGCTGTGATCATGCGTGGGTGTAATGCACCCGGTAACGCGAACCCGCCAAACCCGAAATATCGAGAACCACCCCGTAACACACTGATGTTGATTGTGCTAAACTTGTCATGCGCAGCATAATGAAGAATATAAGTACCCCTTAAATCTTCCCGAGTCTGATCTCTATCCCACTTCATCAATCCCTACTACATCATCATGGGCCACCACCACCATGAGGACCCCCAGGCAGCTTACGAGCAGGTGATAGTTGACCGTTATGCAGTATATACATTATTATCTAATCGCGAGAATCGCAGGTCATGGGGACCGCCCCGGAGCACAAAGCCCAGCTCTCTCATGAATTGATCGCTGCTGCCGCCTCTTACGAGGTCAGTTGTCTTTGTGATGCTTATCGATCCCCCGATCTAACCTCGATGATATTATCCTAGGCAATGAAAGCCTACAACAAGCACTGCGAGAAGAATGGCACGCCTGCAAGCCACGACACTGCCAAGGAGATCATGTACGTCCTTCCACCGTGGAAAGTAGATATCACAACTGACGTGCGACGTTTATAGGGCTGCTGGTGCCGGGTTCTTCATCGACCGCATAGTCGAAACGAAGGGTGTAGGTTTTATCTTGTTCGATGAGTTATGCAACTCTTGACGTGAATTACCTATTTTAGTTGGACTTCTTTGACAAGCAGAAGGCGCAACACCACGGTAAGTATGAGAGATATTGCATATCACACTCAAGTTAATTATTTTTACAGCCAAAGAGAGTGCCTTTGAGAATAAGTCTAATTGGAGTCACTACTAATCCAACTCGATGTACCATCATTGATCGGCATGTACCGTTAAATTGCGCAAATGTAACGATAATGTGTTTTTGTCATACATAATATCTATCACAAGGAACAACTGTTTTGCTCCTAAGTATGCGGTCTATTAACTTGAAACAATAT
>KV448531.1:12414-24751 GCA_001658105.1 Rhizopogon vinicolor AM-OR11-026
GTATACATAACCGATCTCTAGTTGTACTGGAGGGCCCCTCGCAAGGTTCAGCCTGTCGATCAAAGGCCAGACGCAGGGGATGGGCACGGGGACGCTAGTGTTCAGACTGCTCAGTCAACCTCAACGACGGTTCAACCATCTATAGGGGAGCCGCAGCGCCCTCAGACACAGGCTCCGCCTCCTCAAGAAGAATATGACTTTCGTAGTATCTGGGAGAACTTTTGCCTCGCGTTCTGGTGCATCCGCCGTCCAGTAGCCGCCTCGTGATATCACTGTACTAACTGTTCTTATCGTTATTTCTATCTCTTGACATTGATACCACTTCATTTCTGGATACGTATTTTTTTAAATCACATTTGATGGTTGCTTATCTGTACGCCTAAAGAACGCATAATGTCATTTCAATGTAAATAAAATAAAATAGCAGAATTTCGTCTAGTCTGGAACCAGATGACTTCTATAAATCATATTCGGTGAACCGGATAACAAATTCACCAAAAATCCAACTTTGAGTGGCGCTCTCGCGCGGAATATCGAGTGAGAGAATGTTTGCATGAAATGCAATGATTGATAATTTTTAGGCGGAGCCCCAAGGCACCCGGCCTGGTAGTGGTCCTGACCTGTGCAAGAAAGAGCCGAGGTGAGCTGCGAGAGTGGGTGGGCAATCTCGCAGCCACAGACTATGAACGCGGCTGTTGAGTTAAGCAAAATAACCTTGGCACGTAGCCCTGATCGTCAAGCGAGTGCAATAATTTTTTTTGCAGATTTAAGTCAGGACGTACATTTCAACTCCATCAGATGCGATGATCTGCAGCAGGGTAGTAAGCATGCCCTCCTGCACTCCACCACACTGGCATGATCGGGAATAGCCATAGAAAAATTCGCAGCAGCCATCATGATTATTAAAATACAGCAACGGGTGAGAGACGTCCATTGAGTAGCGCCACCTGATGGTACGGATTGGTGCCGTTGCCCATAGGTACAAACTCACTCTCTTGCCGCCTGGACACCAAGCGAGAGACAGACTAGCTAAACGGTGGGTCCGGTCAACTGCAATACTTGATCATCAACAGCGGTCTCAGGCAGAATACATAAGACGACAATGAGTCAATTCCCTACAAAGCCGACGATGGAGGAGGGCTCCGCACCACAGATTCAATTCAAAAGACCTACTGCAAAGTACAAACTCGAGGGTCACGACAAAGCTATTTGAAGTTTCGTCTTCTTGCACGACAACGTCCATGTCGTGAATGGTTCGTGGGACGGCACCATGCACAAGTAGAACTGCGACAGAGGCTATCTTGTCGGGAAGCCATGGAAAGGGGAGAGCAGAGGGTTATTAGCACTAGTACTTTCACTAGGCGGCAGAGGAATATCGACACTGATACTATTACCGGACGGAAAGATGATTGTGTACGGGAGGGAGGACGGAAGTACTACTAGTGTAGAGAGGTGGAACACGAATGGAAAGATGATCGAAGGTATTTGGACGGGTCATAGTGGCTGGGTACGGTCGCTCTCGTAATCTCCCAGTGTGTTGGGCCGATGGAAGAACTGGTGGATTGGGACTTTGATTGTGTGGTGATTGGACGGCAGCTGAGCAAATTGTACTTCGCCTCGGACAAATTCGCACGTGTTTTCGAGAGTGGAGTCCGATCAGGCACACTTCTCCATCGCTTCGTTCAGTCTCACTTTCACCCACGCATAATGTACTGGTGTGCAGCTGTGGGACACAGAATCCCATCAGCCATTGGACCAGGAGGATCGCAAACACTTTCTCTCTGTTTCGTTCTCTCCAGATTGGCGGTATCTGGCATATAGCGCAGACAACAACAAAATCACACCGTGCATGATCCAAGAAATCGTTCCTCAGCTTAATATACGTGCTATAATTCAAGATGTTACTCAGGAAAAAACTCAACCTGAGCCTTCGTTGTCATCTTTCCTCAACGTCAGTACTCTCACATTTCGTTCCTTGCCTTGCTCGGATTAGTTACCCCAGGAAGAAACTCAACCTGAACCTTTGTCTTTTCTCGACGTCAGTAGTACTCTCTCCTCATTCCTCACCTTACTCACAGGACCATCACAAATCCATGCTACAAATCCCTTTGCACGACTTTGAGACGATGGCATCATGGAGGAAGGGCGCAATGATCCATATGTCAACTTTTCGGAGTAAGACTTGTGTTCTGTCATGCAAGGGCTAGTCGACATGCATTACTCGTAGCCTTTCCAGTGCTCTCTTGCTCCCGCACATTCTGTTCCCTCCCAAAAGCGCTGCCTGCGGAACATCTTCTCCATCCTTTCTGTTCTCTGCCATCTAGTAAAGGAGTCCGTAGGAGTGCAACATCCGCCGAAGCACCTTTTCCGCGGTATTTCAAACTCTCTTGTTCCCGCTCCTGCGCACAGCAAACCAACCGAGCGTACGCCAGACGGAAATCTCGAAGAATAACATGGCAAGGATGTAGAGATACCTCAAGTAACGGGGACGGAGACGGAGACGGGGACGGGGACGGGGACGGAGACACTAATGCTCAGGCTCGATCAACCTCGCCGGCAGTTCAGGCATCAACAGCAATCGTTCAGCCATCTACAGTGGGGCCGCTGCGCTCTCAGGCACAGGCTCAGCCTGCTCGAGAGAAATATAGCTTTCGTAGAATTTTTGCCTCGCACTCTGGTGCGTCCATCGTCCAGTTGCTCCTGCTACCTCGTAACTCATACCAAAGTATAATCACTGTTTTTTTTCGTCATCTCCTTACCTGTATCTCTACGGCGTATGTACCGTCTTTGCTTCGATACCACCTCATTGCTGTAACATATTTTTCACTTGAACATCTAGGTCCGTGTTATGCCATGTACTCAGTTTTCAGACATGTTCTCGTTTCCAGTGGAAACTCTGCTGGAGTAAGTAACTGGAACGTGAATAGATCTAAACAATATCCTGCGCACACGAAGAAAGTCTGTTGAACAACGGGAGGCGTTATTGGGACATAGGATAGCCAGGTGGGTGGGGAGAAAACCAGCTTGATTGTAATATATAACCGCACCGTCAACGACACCATTCCACAGGCGCTTATAATATAGTGGACATACGACCAAGGCAGAGTGGAGAATGCGTGCCCGACGAGCAAAGGAAAAAATCTTGAATAGGCGAGCGTCTTACAACTTTTGTGGCGAAACTTATGTGCCAGTGGTATATAAGAATGAATAGGTACATTGACCATGCACCTTGACAGTGAAGATGATCGTTACAATTCAGAGTAAATAGAAAGATCATAATAGTCTCCCTTAAACAGACCATAGACGAACGAAGATAGTCGTTCCTTCTGTATTCCCTGAGTAAATCCCTTCCACTTGCCGCCTACTGTAAACACATAGTATGCTGGTAAAAACAGCCAGCGGTAGAACAGACAGTAAACAAATCTCATTTGCAATCTCCAGAATTTCCCACTGGCAAAATTTATATTGAGACAGTATCACGTTCACAGACGATCAGTGGAGTGTAGAGCCCGCCGTTTCGGACAAGCCTAGGCTGTAGACAGGGACTCCGCCGGAGTTGTGTGGTGCATAGATGGGCCATGCGGAGTAAGGTCTGAAGTGCACAATGCCTCGATCTGTCGACAAGGCACACTGTTGGTGACAATCATTTAAACTGCAACGAGTTTTGAGGAATCCTCCAAGAGTTAAGACCGACGTTAGACCAACTGTGGCACAGATGAATCACATCGTTCAGGTCCACGCCGTATCTTCAAATCGTTCCCACGAATTGGCTTTTGAGGAGGCTTCTGATGCCGGCGTGACATTAAGCATCAGATCTAACAAGTGGTCTGCCATCGTTTCGGTCCATCGTGGGGCTGCAACTGGAGCATGTTTCCTCCGCTTATGTGAAGGACGTGCTACTGCGGGGGAAGCATCAGCTTTGAAGTCTGGATGTCAGATCGTTTGTATCTGCGATCCAAGGCGATCCACGCTAGCATGATAGCGTGAATGCCCAAGGCGAGATTTGTGGCAGGCCATCATGATTATCGGCATGCGGCAACCGGCGAGAGGTCCCTTGATTAGCGCCGCCTCATGGTACCCGCACGTGCCGATCCTCATAGGTATAAAACTCACTCATCCTTGCCGCCTGGCACTAAGCAAGAGAACGAGCGGACAAAACTGTGGGTCTGGCAAAATGCCTCCCCTAAATATCTGATCATTGACAGCGGTCCGTACCAGAATACACAAGACGACGCACCGTAATGAACCAGTTACTTGCAAATGCAACCTTGGAGGGAACCGCATCACCAATGCAATCCAAAACACCAACTGCGAAGCACAAATTCGAGGGCCACAGGGACAAGATTAGGAGCTTCGTCTTCTTGCACGACAACGTCCACGTCGTGAGTGGTTCGTGGGACGGCACGATGTGCAAGTGGAACTGCGACACAGGTTGCCTTGTCGGGGAACCATGGAAAAGGGAGGGTGGAAGAATACTGGCACTGGCACTTTCACTGAACGGAAAGACGATAGCGTGCGGGAGAGAGGATGGAAGTGTACAGAGATGGGATACAAATGGAAAGATGATCGAAGGTATTTGGACGGGTCATAGTGGCTGGGTGCAATCACTCTCGTGGTCTCCCAGAGGAGGTCACATTGCCAGCGGGTCCGACGATGGAACAATCCTCATTCGAGAAGCGGAAAGCGGAAAAGTCGGGGTTGGTCCGATCGAGACGAATCAGGGTTATGTGTGGAGTCTTGCATATTCACCTTTGGGTGACAGAATTGCATCAGGCGGGGACAACACGATTTGCATCTGGGACAGCAACACTGGCAAGCTTCATGTTGACCCGATCAAAAACCTGGTTTATGCTGTGGAATCGGTTGTGTGGTCATTGGACGGCAGCAAGCTCTATTCTGCCTCGGATGATCTCGCACGTGTTTTTGACAGTGTCTCAGGCACACTGCTCCATCGCTTCAAACATGACGGGTCCCTCGCTTCCGTCGCACTTTCACCCAAACATAATGTACTGGCGTGTGTGGGTTATGGAGGTGTTGCACATCTATGGGACACAGAGTCCTATAAACCACTGGGACAGCCATTTCAGCAGGAGGATGGCGAACTACTTCGTTGCGTGTCATTCTCTTACGATGGGCAGTACCTGGCATATGGCGGACATGACAAGAACATTACACTGTGGACGGTCCAAGACATCGCTCCTCGGCTTACTGTACGTGCTCCCATGAGTGAAATTCAAGATATTACCCAGGAAGGAACTCAACCTGAGCCTCCATCATCATCTTTTCTCAATGTCAGTAGTACTCTCACTCTTCATTCCTCACCTTGCTCACAGGACCATCATCGGGCGATGATATTATGCAGGAAGGCCACAATGATCCATATGTCAACTTTTTCACCGTAAGACTTGTGTGTTCTGCCATGCAAAGTGCATTATCTGACACTCCCAACTCATAGTCTTCCCAGTCTTCTCTGACTCCCGCACCTTTTGATCCCTCCCGCAAGCGCCGCCTGCGGAACATCTTCTCCAACCTTTCTGTGCTTCGCCCACCAGTAAACCAGCCCATGGGATTGCGAGAACGGCTGAAGCGCCTCTTCCGTGTTCATGCACCCGCAAACAACAAACAGGCCGAGCGCACGCCAGAAGGAAAGGTCGGAGGAGGAGAAGAACGTGACAGGGATATTGACCTACCTGAAGTAAGTCCGGACTTGGCTGTCCTGCGCTATCACCTCAATGCAATGTGCTTTCAGTGTTCCGCCAGTATTACGCCCTGCGCCATCGAACAGAACAGCGGCAAAGGCAAACAACGAGAAGAACTCCTTGCTGGCACAAATACCCCACCGCTTGATGATACCCTCTCCCCCGCCACGCTCCACAACCATGACAATCGCAAGCTGTGGAAATCGCTAATTGGTGCTCGAGGGAAGGGTACTGCATCCGGCAAGAACTCTCCAGCGAAGATGATGTGCAACTCCTCTCCCGAGGTCGTCGAGGTATATGCGGCACGCGGGTTCCAGGTAAGCTTCAGCTTCATCTCTTTCACGCTTTTTTTCTTACCGTTGATCGAAATAACAGAGGTTCGTTTACAAGCCGAAACGTAAGAAAAAGTCGCCAGCCTTGACGACCAGCGCTTCTACCACCGCAATACTTGTAAGTGGCTCGTCACCGGTAGGTACACCTTCGCGGGGTGGTTCTTCGCAGGTGCCTACATCATCGCACACGGTGACCGGACAGCCAAGGCCATCATCTCAATCTATCGCTGAACATGGAGGTCAACATCTACCAGCAGCTGGAGGTCTATCAGCACATGCGCCTCAGAGCTCTTCATCGCGCTATGTTACCACCTATGACGCTGATAATGGCTCAGATTCGGACAGCATACAAGGCGAGTGGAACAAGTTCCTCGTCAAGATATGCTATCCTTGCGGACGCTACGATGATACTTAGTGGAACGTAAGCTGGATATTTATGCTGCTAATCACACTTGTACCGTTTCTCTTCGCATTGTCACGGTTGTATTCTTCTCGTAATATTATAGATGCTCAGGCTATCTACGGTAACATACCACGATCGGCTTTACATATTACAATTCAGGAAGCATCCTAATATTCCGAAGCACAGCTCACTATGTCCCCGAACTGACGCGATTCAGGCATGTGAAGTGCTAGATGTAGTGACCAAGGCCGGTATCATATGTACGAGTGAGGAGGTCTGGGTCTTCACGACAGTAATGTCCCAGTCAGAGACACATCCTCTCCGCATCCTGTCCGATGATAGTTCGCGCCGTGATCTCTGACCGGTGGCTCGCAACGATCAACAGCGATAACAAGCTCCCCCGTGTGCATTACAACAAAGTGAGCATTTGGGCGCCATGCAAGTTGTTGGATATGGAGGCTGTTACGATGAAACAACAATTAGTATAAAACACAGCTCTCTTATTACACAACGAGGGCTCGTACTGGCCTTTTGGGCCGCCTGTTACCATCGTCCCACCCCTTGTGCGCGAATATGATAATAAGAGGCAGCCTGAAAGTCACCTCTACTGGGCCAAGGAGGAGCCAATGATGGACAGATATCAGGAACTAAGCCGACTCGTTCCAGGGGGTGGTGAGGGTTGACATTGATATGTGGTCTGGAGAAGTGTGTTAGGATTCAGATGTTAGTGAAGTCAGGATGTAAGTAAGACGGCTTGTCCGTACGACTAAGGAAAGAACAGCAGAAAGGTCGGCGTCGCAGCATTGAAGTAACTTAACTGACAAAGTTAGGACATATAACAGTGCGATATGCAAGGACTTGCTGACCGTCAGCAAGTCCTTGTAATCACGCCGGTATGGAGAGAATCAAGGGAAGAGAGAGAGAGGTGGACATTGTGGTACATATAATGTGATGGTTTGATAATTTCCCCGAAGGATGGCCCACAGCTTTATCAGGTGACATTGAGTTGGAGCCGGTGCCAAAAGTTGGTGTCGTTGCTCACGCTGGAGTGCGTTAGAGCGTTCAAACTTTCAGGTACGTGTTCCATCGCGCTTCTTGCCCTATTACATAAACGCTGATAGATTCTGCCGAAAAGTTGACATTCTACCGGTCATCATCACTATGCTGTTCACCACTGCTGATGGCATGCTTAAATTACTTAATACTTCACCACCCCAGCTCGCGTCTCAGGAGACTGCCATGGCACCTCATCCTGAAAACCTGCAAAACCACGATTATTATTAATCTTTCGTAGCACAAGCAGAGTGCCGAATCACTCGATATCTGGGGAAGACTCCTGCTCCATGTCGTAGAGATGAAAGACTCCATAGAGGGCGTTCCTTCTGATGAGGAGGAACAGGAGACATAAATGGGGGAAGGTCAAGAAGTGGGCATGTGGAATCCTTTGGTCGACTATTCCATTGGTGCGTATGTATTCACGTATCCGGTTTAGTGTATTACTGAACCTGTCTGTAATCCATCTCAGCTTCCATCGTCGATGCAAATGAGCACAGCGTCTTTGCGGTTGCACCAAAAACCTTGAAAAGTTGACTTCCACTAAGTCGAGCTACTTATATGTCTCAGGGCAGGCATGGCCGAGCAAGAAACGCCAATACCAGTTCTTCGCAGCATGGTACGCTTCAGCCCTCGATCCTTGGAAGTGATGCGCTGGCGTGTTTCTGCACAGTCTTAAGCCGAAATCGACCGGGATATTCCTGAAGCCCAATGTCGCCAGCCTCGTGGCGAATTTCGCGTTCCCCCAGTTCACTCGTAACGCATCCATACAAGCCATGTTGGACGAACATCCCATAGAATACGTCTCGTACTGGCGTCGGTGCGTTTATGCATCTCCTGTCCAATATCCATGTCTCACCTGGACGTTAGACGAGTACGAAAACTTATCCTCTCTCGTCAGCGGCGCGACTTCGTTCCTCCTCTCTCAAGCCACCGCACAAAAATGTCCTTCTTCCCGATACCCCAGTTCGTCAATGCCGTCCTGCACTCGTGCATCCTTGTTATCTCCATGGGAATCCTCCAGCACCTCAGTGGTTAGGCGCGCTCACGATGTTAGCAGTCCTCGGCTCATTCATTGTGTGCCACCCTGATGTCAGAGCAAACATCTATACGTGCTAGAGTTTACCGTACAGGAGGTGTACATGCGGAGTGTCGTATGTAAACCCTACTCCCCAACTATCTCTATCTCGCTGAGCAGACGCGACTTAGACATGCGACGTGCTCGGTGTTGTGACCAAGTCTAGTATCGCGTGGTCATTAGGATCTTCACAACATAGCCGTACAAATTCTGAAAGGGGATGAACATACTGCGCTCGTGCTCATTTTCATTCCTCTTCAGAGTTTGAAATGCTATTGCACCACAGCGAACTCCTCGTACTAATGTTTAGGCAGTGCTAGTCATCGCAGAATTCGTTGTGATCCAACACTCTGGTCCGTTGCCAAAGCCATGCTCCTGTTACCTATTCTGTTTCGAATCTCATTTAATCCTCTAGTCAGGGATGCCGTCTCTCCACAAGTCGGCAAGGTGGTACAAGGCGCGCTTCATTTCCGTGCGGGGTGACGTAGTCGCTGATGTTGATGACGTTGGTTGCAGATCTTCTCAAACTCTTCAATTCGGCCGACCCCAATATGCTCAATCATTGCATGTAATCCAGTCGATCGCTTCCAGAATGACCTTCTGCATGTGGCCTAGCAGCTCACCGCACACTCGGTGACGTCCTGTTGCTTCATCGCCTTGATCAGTTAATAGCATGCATAGAGTATGAATCTTACACGCGCCTCGCCAGAGAGGGCCTCGCGCAGCAGAATGAGGCTGCCCCAGAAAATATCGATGTGGAATTACGCATGTCGAAGGGCGACGACGATAAGGTGCACGGCGCTATGGGGGTTGATAAGACTATCGGGACTGTGAGTGTACTCTCGTTCGAATTGTTCATGTCAACGCATCTACACGAGCTCCGTAGGTTGTTTGGTTCATTGATTCCCGGCGTGAGATTCTTGGACAAGTACAGGTGTCTATAATACCCATCATCCGGTTCACTCTTGAGAATAAGTTGAGCGGTATATCTGCCCTTGTTTTCGTAGTTGTATATGGGCAACGCTGATGTTGCGCTGGTTGTAGATTTGTTTGATATTTCCGTCGTTGCGCGATATCACCGAACACGGGGCTCATTTTCGAGTTCACATACGATCTCTTCAAGAGTGATGCTGTTGATTTCTTGGACGGTGCGTCCTACGTAGCTGTGTATTTGCGTTCACTCACGGAAAGGTGATTTGCAGAAATCCTCCCCTCGCTGGACAACTTCGCGTCGCATGGTACCGATGTGCTCAAGGCACGTCTAGACTACAGGCAGAAGGTGCTGGGCGTGTACCCAAGAAACAGCGACAATATCAACGGGTGCAATTTGGCAGAATCTATGCTCCTCAACCTACACGACCACATTGACTACGTACGCCTTCGTATTGACGTTTCTAACCTACAACAACTCCCTTCTCACCGTGCTTATTTGTGCAGCAACTCCAAGATATCATTGCGATCGCCGCAGACCACATCGACAAAGACGAGACCTCAACATTGCTCCTTGCCAACCTCGAGATCCTCATCATCGCCGTCCTCAACGCCTCTGCGGCGCTGCACTTCATGGACAGTAGTTCGCGCGCGTGTTCTTTGACCGCTGGTTCACGTGATCAACGTCGAGAACAAGCTCGCCCGTGTGCACGACAACAAGCTTAGCATTTTGGCGCTGTGGAGATGCAAGCTATTGCGATCCCTGATGGCTCGAGAGTTGCCTGATATCATCATTAGTGCTCTGAAGACGCTGCCCCGGGCTGTTGCGAGTGCATATCGCATTGGTTTGGTAGTTTCGACTGGTGGTATTGACTTTGGCAGGGAGTAAGGCATTGGAGGATGACTTGAAGGGCATGGTGACGAAGATGAAGACGATGTGAGATATACTAATGTAGAGGGAGAATAAGATGGTGATTGCGTTCATTGCGTTCGTTGTTGTTGCCTTTTGTTGACTGTTTTTCAGAGGATATCTGGCATTCCGCGTGTCTTGAGATCCTGGCGAAGGAGGTTAGTGCTAACAATCCAACCGCGTACGCGGACGTTTCTAGGGAGCTCGTTTGAGAGAGACATCTGAGCAGGCAGAGGCTGGAGACCACGAGTCAGATACATCCGATGAGTCACAGATCGAAGCAGAACTATGTTCTTCGGTGTGCTTGACGCTATCAACCCGTACTTCAAGCAAGCATTACAGGGTATGTTCTCAACAATCCTTTTTTCCGCTTGCTCATCAACTGTAAACCATACAAGCACTCCAAAATTCAAACACTAATCAGTACCAAGCGGCGATGACGATGCTCACGGTTGAGCACTAGACTATTCTTATGGAGGTGGTGACAATGCCGGAGAGCCAGGCTGGCCATAACTGAGTGTGAGCATCTACAATGTAATAGTCCCAATGCATCACCATCGTATCGTTTCCGCTTGTTCAATTTGTTACTTGACGTTTAGGAATGGAATGATATCTCATTCATGTAGTTTGGTCCTTGTCGCTTCGGGCTCGCGGAAGTCTACCAGGGCCTATACCGACTTCTCCCACATAAACACATAATATGCTGTTAAGGCAACAAGCAGCAGAGCGCATAGTACCCAAATCCCATCCGCAGTCTTCCGAATTGCCCACTAGCAATGTTGAGATGGTATCACATTTACGGACGGTCAGTGCAGTGGGAAGCTCACCGTATAGTGCCCCCCATAAGCAAGCTCCGAAGCGCGCGATGAATAGGCACCAGAATCTGCCAGTTGACAGATGACCCACTCCAAAAGACACCATGCTAACTACGCTGATGATAATTACGTGATGCGCCGTTAGCCCAGTACCACACGAACACATTGCCTCGAGTAGGGTACGCTGTGAATGACGCTCATGTAAACTGCGACAAATTTTGACGAATCATCCAAGAGTTAAGAACAACATTATACCAACTCCGTGTAACAAATGTATCACATCCGGTTCAAGTGCACGCCATATCTACAAACTGCTCCCCTGAATTGACTTTTGAAGAGGCCTCTGATACTGATATGACATTAAGCTTCAGATCCAGGGAGTGGTCTGTCCATCGTGGTGCTGCGAGTGGGGCATGTTTCCTCCGCTTAAATGATGTGCTACTGCAGGGGAGGCATCAGCTTCTAAGTCTGGATGTCAGATCATTTGTATCTGCGATGCAAGGCGGTCCACTGCGCTAGCATGATAGCGTGAATGCCCAAAGCGAGATTTGTGGCAGGCTATCATGATTATCAACATGCGGCAACCAGCAAGAGAGGTCACTTGATCAGCGCTGCCTCATGGTACCTGCACGTGTCGATCCTCATAGGTATAAAACTCACCCACCATTGGCGCCTGGCACCAAGCAGGAGAACGAGTGGACAAAACTGTCAGTCTGCCCAACTTCCTCCCCTAAATATTGGATCATCAACAGCGGTCCGTACCAGAATAGACAAGACAACGCACCGTAATGAGCCAATTACCTGCAAATCCAATCCCGGAGGAAACCGCATCACCGATGCAATCCAAAATACCAACTTCGAAGCACAAATTCGAGGGCCACGAAAGAGAGATTTGGAGTTTCGTCTTCTTGCATGACAACATCCACATCGTGAGTGGTTCGTTCGATGGCACGATGCGCAAGTGGAACTGTGACACAGGCCGTCTTGTCGAGGAGCCATGGAAATGGGAGGGTGGAAGCATACTGGAAAAAACTAGCGTTTTCACCGAACGGAAAGACGATAGCGTGCGGGAGGGAGGATGGAAGTGTACAGAGATGGAATACAAATGGAAAGATGA
>KV448532.1:0-15562 GCA_001658105.1 Rhizopogon vinicolor AM-OR11-026
TAGCCATGCCAAACCCTCCGCCCGTCAGCCTATCTGGGAGTCGCTATGCAAGCAAGAGCGTCGAAGAACTTTGTCTTGTAACAGAGTTACATAGATATGTATTGTAGGATGTCACTGGTTATAATTGAATTTGGTTGATCTCAATTGTCTTTGAATTAACTTGAAACCGACCTATGTTTATTTTGAAATGCCGTTGAGACCAAGTTGGGTCATCGGATATCATCATGCTAGATCCCAGGGTGTGATGAAACCAGTTTCAACCCTTGCAACCGACTACTAAATATTGCCAGCCTGGTCAAAACCCTTGTTGAAAGCACAATTGCAACCAAATTGTAACGTCAATTGTAACATAATACTCTTCTTGTATTGCAACATGTTGGGACCTGGGCTCGTCATTGGATCATTGCAACATGTTGCAAGGGCATGAAACCTGAATAGGAAATTTCCGACAATTGACTCCACACTGCCCTGCTCTGTCTTGATTGGACCAACCTCGACTTCTCCGCTTTCTGCTTTTTCAATCAGGATTGTTCCAGTTGTGAACCCGCTAGCAAAATGGACTCCACTGGGAGACCACGAGAGCAATTCCACGGGCCACTGGCAGCCGCTATCACCCGTCCAAATGCCTTCACTCGTCTGTCCGTCCGTGTTCCAGCTCTCTACATTTCCGTCCTCGCTCCAGCATGCTACCGTCTTTCCGTCCGGTGAAAGTGCTAGTGATTCCATGCGTCTGCCCTTCCCTTTACATGGCTCCCCGACAAGAAGGCCTGTATCACAGTCCCACTTGCGCATTGTACTGTGCCGCGAACTACTGATGACGTGGACATTGTCGTGCAAGAAGACAAAACTCCTAATACCGCCTTCATGGACCTGGAATGTGTGCTTCGCAGTTGACCTTTTGGATTGCATTCAAGTTGGTAGTACAGCTTCCTCCACGGTCGGCTTTGTAGTGAATCAGCTCGTTACGCCAGTGAGTAGTCGTCTGAATTGGATCCTGTTCATGGTGGAAGTGGTTGACCAGATTCACAATTATCTCTACTTGTTTTCTCGCTTGGTGCTCAGGCGTCAAGTTTCATCTATGGGTCAAGTTACGGATACGTAGAAGTCCGAGATCCGATCGAAAGATCAATCTGGCGGTATGCTCAGTCGTCTTGGGGCTGAAGGCTCAGACACAAGACTCGTGGCTACGATTAGTATAGCCCATACAGTAAAGCTTTCCATGGATGGCTCATGAGTTCCGTTGTAGGCTGGCCAGCCCTGCCATAGAAAAGGAGGTAACGCAGTCATGCACGGACCATTTACTCCCATTCACAAAGGCTTAAAAGGGAGCTTCCTAAGTAGAACTAGAAGTACAAGCGGTAGGGGTAGCGGCAGCCCCCTGACGAGAGCTTTCGCAGGCTCGAAACCGCTGCCGACCCGCTTTACCAGCCTCTCTCTGTCCTAGTTGCCAACAGCGCTTTACCTTCGGGGACGGCGGTCTGCAGCGCTGGATACAAGAAAGTCAAGTGCTTCACTCACTATGCGTCGTGAAGTCGACCATATCCAGAGACTGTAAACAAATATCCTCATATGCCAATCGACTAGTACTCCATAGAACTGCACAACAAGTCACACTCATCACTAATTACTTCGACAACCCTCTCGGCTGACGGACGTTCCTGAGTTGCTGCCGACCAACACTCCTCAATAAAATGCCAATACTTGTCGGAGAACGCAGGATAAAGTGATCGGGAAGGCTTAACCCCAGTGGATATGGATAGGATGACGGCTGGCTCACGTAGATAATAATACGGAACTTTGCTCGTGAGAACCTAGAGGCGAAGCTAAAGATGTCATCGCAAAGGGCAAAAATTCCTCCGACATACCTGTAGCATAATACCACCAAAGGAATAGATGTCGCTATACTTTCTTGGCCGTACGGGCAGGTTATCCTCCGACATTCCAAGCAGCTCAGGAGCTAACCATCGAAAGTTTCCATGAAACGCCGAAGTCCACGAAGCCTGACTGATGCTCACAATGTCGGAATACATCAGGGAAAGACCGAAGTCGGCGAGACAAGCAGTGCCATCGCCATGAATGAGTACATTTGGCTTGGTTATCATTTGAATAAACTTTAAAACCTGCCGGCAAGGGAAACACTTACCCCGGTCAAATCGCCGTGAATCACATTGTTGGTGTGAACTGCGAAGGAAATCACAACCACAGGTCAGGGGTACGACACTAACACGTACGATATTGAAGGCCAGCCGCGATATCTCTGAGCTAGCATTCCCATGAGTTTCTCCTTGACACATAATATAAGCAAAGACTTACGATTTGGAATCGTTTGACGATAGTAAGACTTGTGTCTTCGCGTTCCAAATAGGTCGTCAGGTTTCCGTTGTCTGCCCAAGGGCTGACTATCGCCATGAATGGGCCGAAACCAGTTGTGTAGCCATACACCGGAAGAATATTTGGATGCTTAAGCCGTAGGCATATTGTGAGTTCACGTCGTATCCTCTGCAAGCGGCAAGCTTAGGCGTAGCTAATCAATACAGACCTTCATCGAGATACTCACTTCAGTCTTTTTTTCCATCGCTCCGCTGGCTTCATCAGAAATAGATGTTAGCAATGATTTTACTGCGACCTAGTAAAGTGTCAAGTTCAATATAAATGGGCAAGAAACAAAACCATAAACGGACCAAGATCGGTCCCAGATCCGTTTCACGGGTGCATTTCCATATCGCACCGAACCCGCCATGAGCAACGGGATAGTTTCCGACTTTGGTGATGGATCCAATGAGGTCCTCGAGCATTGCTTCGGGGCCAAGAGGTGAATGGGACTAAGAATGACTCAATACGGTCGCGAGAAGCAATGGATGGAGACACCGACATCAGATCCCACTTGCGTAAATGACACTTGTTGAACATCGTGGTGCTGTTAATGGAGGTGAGCATGAATAATGTGTTTCGCCTAATTCACAGTTGACTTACTCGCTGAAGGTGAGAAAGGGGAACGAGCGGTCAGCAATGGGTTTACGGAGACGAGTAGGAAGGTGGGAGCCGAGACAACACTTACATGAAACGGGTAAGCATCCTCATGACTTTCATCCTCCATGTCTTCCGCTTCGCCCTTTCCTTCTTTGTGCTCGGTTAATTTCCACAGCTTGCGATTGTTATCCTTATCGAGCGTGGTAGGGGGTGATGGTGATGGGGTCTCCGCCCCAGCAGGAAGGTGTTCTCGCTGTTTGCCTTTGTCAATGTTCTGTTCGGAGGTAAGGAGCCAGTGCAGAAAAGTCGAGACAGAACTTACGTGAGGTCGGTCAACATCGTTGTGGTATTCCGTGTCTTCATCTCCTCCTGCGGCCCTTCTTTCTGGAGTGCGCCCGGTTGGTTTGTAATTTGCAGGCGCAGGAGCAGCAGAGTTTGAAAGTTGGAAGAAACGGCGCTTCAGTCGTTCTTGCACTTCAGTATACTGCAGGCGGCGTTTGCGGGAAGGACGAGATGTTGCAGGAGTAAGAGAGAACTATGAAGATTATGAGTGTCAGCTGGCGCACATTGCATGGCAGAACACACAAGTCTTACGCTGAAAAGGTTGTCATATGGATTATCGCGCTCTTCCTCCATGATATCATCGCCTCCAGGACGTACAAATAGGTTCGTAGCATCCACCTATGATGGACCTGTGATCAAGGTGAGGAGTGAGGAGTGGGAGTACTACTGACGTTAAGGAAAGATGTTGACGGCGGCTCAGGTTGAGTTTTTTCCTGGGTAACGTCTTGAATGTTGCTCATGGAAGCACGTACAGTAAGCTCAGGAGCGATGTCTTGGACCATCCACAATGTTATTTTCTTGTCGTGTCCACTATATGCCAGGCGCTGCCCATCGCGAGAGAACGACACGCAGGAAAGATGTCTGCGATCCTCCTGCCGAAATGGCTGGCCCAGTGGTTTATGCGACTCTGTGTCCCATAGTTGTGCAACGCCATATGTGCCCACACACGCCAGTACATTATGCTGGGGTGAAAGTGCGACAGAATGTATGACATCGCTGTTCTCGAAGCGATGGAGTAGTGTGCCTGAGGCACTGTCGAAAACACGTGCGAATCTGTCGGAGGCAGAGTAGAGTTTTCTGCCGTCCGATGACCACACAACCGATTCCACACATCTACCCAAGTCTTTGATCGGGCCGACAAGAAGTTTGCCGTTGCTGTCCCAGATGCAAATCGTGTATTGCCCGCCTGATGCAATTCTGTCGCCCAAAGGTGAATATGCAAGACTCCCCACCCAGCCCTGATTCGTCATGATTGGACCAACCTCGACGTTTCCGCTTTCAGCTTCTCGAATGAGGATTGTTGCATCGTTTGAACCGCTGGCAATATGACCTCCGCTAGGTGACCAAGAGAGCGACCGCACCAAGCTACTATGACCCCTCCAAATGCTTTCGATCATGTTTCCATCTGTATCCCATCTCTGTACACTTCCATCCTCCCTCCCGCAGGCTATCGTCTTTCTGTCAGGTGAAAGCGCTATGGCCAGTATTTTTCCACCCTTCCCGTGCCATGGAATCCCGACAAGACGGCCCGTATTGCAGTCCCACTTGCGCATTGTGCCGTCCCACGAACCACTCACGACATGGACATTGTCGTGCAAGAACATGAAGCTCCAAATGTTCCTTTCGTGGCCCTCGAATGTGTGCTTCACAGCTGGTGTTTTGGATTGCATCGGTTACACGGTTTCCTCTGGGGTTGGATTTGCAGGTAATTGGCTAGTTACGGTGCGTCGTCTTGTGTATTCTGGCACGGATCCTTGTTGACAGTTAAATACTTATGGAGGCAGTTGACCGGACCTGCCGCTTTGTTTATTCGTTCTGTCGCTTGGTGCTCAGGCGCCAAGGGTGAGTGAGTTTTATTATACCTATGGGCAACGGCATGCACAGGTACCATGAGGCGGCGCTAATCAAGGGATCTCTCTCAGGCTATCGCCGGTTGCTGTGTCGTTGATAATCATGATGGCCTGCTACAGGTCTCGCCTTGGGCATTCACGCTATCATGCTACCGTGGTGGATAGCATCGCATCGCATCGCAGATACACACAACCGGACATCCATACTTCAAAACTGACGCGTCCCCCGCAATAGTATGTCTTTCAAGTGCAGGAAACACGCCCTATTGGCAGCCTACGATCGACCGAACCAAAGCGGGATGATGACGGATCCCTGGCTATATCTGAAGCTTAATGCCACGTCGAGATGTGAGGCCTCATTGAAACTCAAGTGCCTTGTCGACAGCTAGACGCAATGCGTTCGTGTGTTTCTGAGCTAACTGTGCATCAGTGAATCATCAGCAGCGTAGTCACTATGCAGTCTTTTGGGGCGGGTCGTCGGTCGACTGGCAACGTAGATACTGGTATCCATTCATTGCGCGCTTCATGGCTTACTACATCTATACATCACAAAACGCCGGCTATGGGCAAGGGGTGCTATACGGTGGGCTACCCACTGCACTGGTCGTCCGTGAATGTGATACCGTCTCAACGTTGCCAGTGTACAACCCCGAGGGTTGCGAATAAGATTTGTGCAGTGTCCGCTCTACTACTTGCTGCTTTTAACAGTACACTATGTGTTTACAGTAGGCTTCAAGTCGGAGGGAGTCGGCCCAGGCCCTAGAGATGCGCGAGCCTCAAAGCGGCCTTGATCAAGCTGCATGTGTTGGAGGCAGTAGATATTCAAATGAAGTATCATCCCTTTCCTTCTACAGAGTATACAATGTCAAGTGATTGAACAAGCGGAAACCATACAATCGTGATGCATAGAGACTATGTGCTAACGCTTTACGCCCTGTAAAAGTCCACACCGTCAGCCGAAACTACCAAACCACAATAAAGCAATGCACTACGCACTCGCAACAGCCTGGGGCAGCAACTTGAAGATATTCAGAGCAGCTACCAGGCCACCCATCCCTCAACCCATCAGGAATCAAAACAGCCTCCATATCTAACAATTTGCACAGCGCCAAAATGCTCAGCTTCTTATCGTGCATGAGGGGGAGCTTGTTCTCGATGCTGATGGCCGCGGACCGGCGGTCGAAGAACACACGCACGAACCCTGGTTATTCTATGCAAGTCGACTGTACACCCGCGTCGAAAACAATTTCGTATGCAACAACTTTTAACAGTTGCAAAGATGTCTGCCTCCGAGTCTGAAGTTCTGAACAGATCCCATCACCGGTGGTCAACGTTTATGTAAGTTATCCACAATGCACATCGTCACTGACAGCACCATTGATTTACCACCTCAGAGTGAACAAACTGGTTTACTACGCCGCCCGAAAGTGACCACACTGCTGTCAAAATCAGCATACTTGCAGCCAGTTGCAGCCGATTGATCCACGTACAGCTCGCAGCGACCGTCAAGGACCTCGTGGCACATGACTTTCCTGATGATGGCGAACCATGATGGCGAACCCTCCATGATTATCCACACAAAGATGCTAGCACATAGTAGCGTAGATATGGAAGTGAAGCGCGGCGAGTCATTGTTTCAATTTAAAACCTCAGTTTACACTTCAAAGCTCACTACATTGTTATTGCCAACCTACGAAGGCCCATCCAGGATTGGTTCCGATCCTCGTCATTCTGCGCACGCTTGACGTACATTTTACCACCAGAAAGCTGAACAAGCCACAGCCTGGTCGAGTGAACGTTACATGCGAAAACTTAGATCCGGTTATGTCCTTGAAGATGCGGCAACAAGAGACTCGCGTACAAGGCCAGTCCTTCTCGTGACTTTGCTACGAGGGTGTTCATTTCATGCCAACTTGCATTCAAGATCCAGCACATTGATTGAACATGGTGGACTGTGTCGCCCTCTGAGTCCAAACTCACTAGGAGTACAAATGACCTGGAATGTTTTACTGCATTAACTGCACCCGTTGTGCTAAGAGGGCTCACTTGTCCGGGAGACTAACGGCACCTGAGCTACAATCGCGCCACGAATGTCATCCGTATATATGGATCGGGTGACGGCTGCTTCACCTAGACAATAGGGGTCCTTGCTTGTGAGAACCTAGAGGCGGAGCTAAAATCTTATTATGAATGGCAGGTTTCCTCCAATATACCTGTAGCATAATACCACCGAAAGAATAGATACCGCTATATTTATTTGACCGTACGAGTAGGTTATCCTCCGGATCTCCAAGCAGCTCAGGAGCCAACCATCAAAAGTTTCCATGAAACGCCGAAGTCCAGGAAGCTTGACTGATGCTCACAACATCGGAGTACAATAGCGAAAGACCGAAGTAGACGAGACAAGCAGTGCCATGAATCAGTAAGCTTACATTTGACTGGCTCATCATTTGAATACACTTGAAAACCTATCGACAAGGGTAACACTTACCCCGGTCAAATCGCCTTGAATGTCATTTTTGGTGTGAACTGCGAAGGAAGTCACAACCACAGCTCGGGGGCATGATACTAACATCATCGAGATACCCACTTTAGTTTTTTTCTCCATCGCTTCGCTAACTTCATCAAAAGCATGATTTCACCTCGATCTAGTACAGTGCCAAGTTCAATACAAGTGGACAAGAAACAACACCACAAACGAACCAAGATTATAACACACAAACTGAACTCTAGTAACCATAGAAAGGTACATCGTGCTACAATATCGTCGCCTAGTAGAATTTAAAGAGAAGCTCCAACTTTTAGTGCCGTAGCGATACAACATTTAAGTACTACGAGCACGACTGTCTGCAACACCAGCGGTCCCTTTGCTTTCATGATCTCATCTTCAGTCAGATGCCGACCGCTGGCAATGTCAGATTGCTACGAGGGTGTTCATTTCATGCCGACTTGCATTCCAGATCCAGCACATTGATCAAACATGATGGACTCTGTCTGCCCTCTGAATCTGAACTCACTAGGAGTACAAACAGCCCGGAATGTCTTACTGCATTAACTGCGCGCGTTGTGCTAAGAGGGCTCATCATTGCCTTGAATGGATGTCGCTTGTCCGGGGGATTAATGACACTTGAGCTACAATCACGTCGCGAATGTCATTCCACGAAGGCATATTGTCATGCCCTACCGGAAGGGAAATACTTGGACGATGATCCTATCGTCGACCTTCGGTTGTTCCACGGCACCCCTTCTCCTAATCTGTTCGGTCTTGTTATTTGCATTGTGAACCTTGCGTAGTGCGCTACTTGTCTAGTTCTCAATCGGTTTCCTCGCTCGTGCCTGGGAAAGGTTGTGGATCCCCTCACATTGTTGGCTTGTCGTCCTAGGACTGATGCTACGCTGTGCAACCTACGGGGGCGACGTGGAGAACATACAGAACATAAGTAAGCGGTCACAAGTATTCAGTGAGACTAAACAAATAGCCTCGCATGCCAATCAATTGAATGACCAGTACTACATAGAACTTGTCAATGAGTCAAACTCATCGCTAATCACTTCGACAACCCTCTCGGCTGATGGACGTTCCTGAGCTGCTGCTGACCAACACTCCTCAATGAAATGCCAATACTTGTCAGAGAACGCAGGATAACGTGATCGGGAAGGTTTAACCCCAGTGTATATGGATCGGGTGACGGCTCCTTCACCTAGATAATAATAAGGAACTTTGCTCGTGAGAACCTAGAGGCGAAGCTAAAGGTCTCATTGCAAAGAGCGAAAATTCCTCCGACATACCTGTAGCATAACACCACCAAAGGAATAGATGTCGCTACACTGTCTTGGCCGTACGGGTATGTTATCCTCAGGATCTCCAAGCAGCTCAGGAGCCAACCATCGAAAGTTTCCGTGAAGCGCCGAAGTCCACGAAGCCTGACTGATGCTCACAATGTCGGAGTACAACAGGGAAAGACCGAAGTCAGCGAGACAAGCAGTCCCATCGCCATGAATCAGTATATTTGGCTTGGTTATCATTTGAATAAATTTGAAAAACTGCTGGCAAGGGTAATACTTACCCCGGTCAGATCGCCGTGAATGACATTATTGGTGTGAACTGCGAAGGAAGTCACAACCGCAGGTCAGAAGCATGATACTAACACGTACGATATTGAAGGCCAGCCGCGATATCTCTGAGCTAGCATTACCATTAGTTTCTCGTCGACACGGAATAAAAGCGAAGCCTTACGATTTGGAATCGTTTGACAATAGTAAGATTCGTGTCTTCGCGCTCCAAATAGGTTGTCAGGTTTCCATTCTCTGCCCAGGGGGTGACTATCGCCATGAATGGGCCAAAACCAGATGTGTAGCCATGCACCTGCAGAATGTTTGGATGCTTAAGCCGTAGGCATATTTTCAGTTCACGCCGTATCCTCTGCAATCAGTAAGCTCAGGTGTATCTAATCAATGCAGACCTTCATCGAGATACTTACTTTGGTCTTCTTCTCCGTCGCTTCGCTGACTTCATCAGAAGTATATACTCGCAATGATTTCACTGCCACCTAGTAGAGTGTCAAGTTTAATAAAAGTGGACAAGAAACAAAACTACCAACGGACCATGATCGGACCCAGATCCGTTCCATGGGTGCATTTCCAAATCTCACCGAACCCGCCACAGGCAACGGGATAGTTTCCGACTTTGGTGATGGATCCAATCAGGTCCTCAAGCATTACTTCGGGGCCTAGATGTGAATGGGACTAAGAGTGACTCAATACGGTCGCGAGAAGCAATGGGTGGAGACACCAACATCAGATTCCACTTGCGTACATGACACTTGTCGAACATCGCGGTGCTGTTAATGGAGGCGAGCGTGAATAATATATTTCGCCTAGTTCACAGTTGACTTACTCGCTGAAGGTGAGAAAGGGGAACGAGCGATGAGCAATGGGATTACGGAGACGAGTAGGCAGGTGGGAGCCGAGACAGCACTTACATGAAACAGGTCAGCATCCTCATGACTTTCATCCTCCATGTCTTCTGCTTCGCCCTTTCCTTCGTTGTTCTTGGTTAATTTCCACAGCTTGCGATTGTTATCGCTATCGAGCGTGGTAGGGGGTGAGGGTGATGGGGTCTTCGCCCCAGCAGGAAGGTGTTCTCGCTGTTTGCCTTTGTCGCTGTTCTGTTCGGACGTAAGGAGCTGGTGCAGAAAAGTCGAGACAGCTTACGTGAGGTCGGTCAACATCGTTGTGATATTCCGCGTCTTCATCTCCTCCTGCGGCCGTTCGTTCTGCAGTGCGCTCGGTTGGTTTGAAACTTGCGGGCGCAGGAGCAAGAGAGTTTGGAAGTTCAAGGAAACGGTGTTTCAGTTGTTCTTGCACTTCCATATACTGCAGGAGGCGTTTGCGGGAAGGACCAGATGGTGTGGGAGCAAGAGAGGGCTATGGAGATTATGTCAGCTGGCGCACTTTGTATGGCAGAACACACAAGTCTTACGGCGAAAAAGTTGACATATGGATCATCGTGCCCTTCCTCCATGATGTCATCGCCTCCAGGACGTACAAATAGGTTTGTAGTATCAACCTATGATGGACCTGTGATCAAGGTGGGGAGTGAGGAGTGGGAGTACTACTGACGTCAAGGAAAGATGATAACGGAGGCTCAGGTTGAGTTTCTTCCTGGGTAATATCTTGAATTTTGCTCATTGGAGCACGTACAGTAAGCTGAGGAGCGATGTCTTGAACCGTCCACAGTGTGATTTTGTTGTCCCCTCCGCCATATGCCAAGTACTGCCCATCTTGACAGAATGACACGCAGTGAAGTGGTTTGCGACCCTCCTGGCGAAATGGCTTGCCCAGTGGTTTATGCGACTCTGTATTCCATAGCTGTGCAATACCTCCCATTCCCACACACGCCAGGACATTATGTTTGGGTGAAAGCGCCACGGAATACAGCCAATTGTCATGTTCCAAGCGATGAAGTAGTTTGCCTGAGATGCTGTCAAAAACACGTGCGAATCTGTCGGAGGCAGTGTATAGTTTGCTGCCGTCCAATGACCACACAACCGATTCCACATGATGGTACAGGTTTTTGATTGGGCCGACAAGAGGCTCGCCGGTGTTGCTGTCCCATATACAAATCGTTCCGTCCCCGCCTGATGCAATTCTGTCGCCCAAAGGTGAAAATGCAAGACTGTACACCCCGCCCTGATTCGTCTCGATCGGACCAACCTCGACTTTTCCGCTTTTAGCTTTTCGAATGAGGATTGTTCCATCGTGAGAACCGCTGGCAATATGACCTCCGCTAGGTGACCATGAGAGCGACCACACGCCACTACCACCCCTCCAAATGCTTTCGATCATCTTTCCATCTGTATCCCATCTCTGTACACTCCCATCCACCCTCCCGCACGCTATCGTCTTCCCGTCCGGTGAAAGTGCCAGTGCCAGTATTCTTCCACCCTCCCTTTTCCATGGCTCCCCGACAAGACAGCCTGTGTCGCAGTCCCACTTGCGCATCGTGCCGTCCCACGAACCGCTCACGACATGGATATTGTCGTGCAAGAAGATGAAACTCCGAATGGTCCTTTGGTGGCCCTCGAATCTGTGCTTCGCAGTTGGTGTCTTGGATTGCATTTGTGGTGCAGCGCTCTCCGGGGTTGGATTTGCAGGTAATTGGCTCGGTACGGTGCATCTGCGTCGTCTTGTGTATTCTGGCATGGGCCCCTGTTGGGGGTTCAAAGGCAATTAACAGGACCCACCGCTTTGTCTATTCGTTCTCTCGCGTGGTGCCCTGAATTTTATACCTATGGGCAACGGCACGCGCAGGTACCATGAGGCGGCGCTAATCAAGGGATCTCATCTCAGGCTATCGCCGGTTGCTGTATGGTGATAATCATGGTAGCCTGCCACAAATCTCGCCTTGGGCATTTACGCTATCATGCTACCGTGGTGGATCGCGTCGCATCGCAGATACACACGACCTGACATCCATACTTCAAAACTGACGCATCCCCCGCAATAGCATGTCTTCCAAGTGGAGGAAACACGCCCTATTCGCAGCCCACGATCGACCGGACCAAAGCGGGACGAGGACGGGCCCTTGGCTATATCAGAAGCTTAATGCCATGTCGGGATGTGAGGCCCCTTTGAAAGTCAAGTGCCTTGTCGACAACTCGAGGCAATTCGTTCGTGTGTTTCTGGGCTTACTGTGCGTCAGGGAATGATCAGCAGCGTAGTCGCTATGAAGTCTTTTGAAGTGTGTTGT
Source organism: Rhizopogon vinicolor AM-OR11-026 (assembly GCA_001658105.1). Taxonomy (NCBI): domain Eukaryota; kingdom Fungi; phylum Basidiomycota; class Agaricomycetes; order Boletales; family Rhizopogonaceae; genus Rhizopogon; species Rhizopogon vinicolor. The sequence goes on from KV448532.1 coordinate 12,136, forward strand.
GTCAACTGGCAACGTGAATCCTTGTGCCCATTCATTGTGCGCTGCAGAGCTTACTACATCTATACATCACAAACCGCCGGCGGCTAATAAACTGCTATGGGTGAAGGGTGCTCTACGGTGGGCTCCACGCTGCACTGATCGTCCTTGGATGTCATACCCTCTGAACGTTGCCAGTGGGCAATTCCGAGGGTTACGAATAAGATTTGCCTAGAGATGCGCGAGCCTCAAAGCGACCTGGACCAAGCTGCATGTGTTGGGGGCAGTAGATATTAGAATGAAGTATCATCCCTTTGCTTTCACAGAGTGTACAATGTCAAGCGATTGAACAAGCGGAAACGATACAATCGTGATGCTAGAAACTATGTACTACCAAGCTTTCAGACGCCCACAGCTCTCAACTATAACCCGCAGCCTGGCCCTCTGCCATTGCCACCACCTCCATAAGCATAGCCTGCTGTTCAACCGTGAACATCGTCGTCGCCGCTTGGTATAGATTGTTGTTTGGATTTTGGAATGCTATGTGGTCCATCAGTGAAGGAACAACAAACGAAAAAAAAAAGGATTGTCGAGAACGCACTCTGTAATGCTTGCTTGAAGGTAATATACGGGTTGATAGCGTCGAGTAGACTGAAGAACCCGAGTTCTTCGATCTCCGATTCTTCAGATGTATCTGACTCGTCGTCTCCAGCCTCTGCTTGCTCAGATTTTTCTCCCAGACGGGCTCCCTAGAGGGTCCGTGTAAGCGGTTGTGTTATCAACAGCAAGTCAGTACCTCAAGATACGTGGAATCCTCGTTCTAGACATCCTCTGAAAAACCTTTGTCAATAGTCGGCAAAAGGCAACAACGATGAAAATCACCATCTTCGTTTCCCTCAAGATGGCGTTACTTGCCTAGTTTGGTTGCTCGCTCGTGCCTGCAAAAGGCTGTGAATCTCCGCACATCATTGGCTTGTCGTACTAGGACTGATGCTACGCTGTGCAACCTATGGGGGCGACTGGAGAACATAAAGAACATAAGCAAGTGGTCACAAGTATCCAGTGAAATTGTCAACAGATATCGTCGTATGTCAATCGATTCAATGACTAGAACTACATAGAACTGGACAACGAGTGAAACTCATCGCTAATCACTTCGACAACCCTCTCGGCTGACGGACGTTCCTGAGCTGCTGCCGACCAACACTCCTCAATGAAATCCCAATACTTGTCAGAGAACGCTGGATAAAGTGATCGAGAAGGCTTAATCCCAGTGGATATGGATACGGTGACTGCTGCTTCACGTAGATAATAATAGGGAACTTTGCTCGTGAGAACCTAGAGGCGGAGCTAAAGATCTCATTGCAAATAGCAAAAATTCTCTGACATACCTGTAGCATCATACTGCCAAAGGAATAGATATCGCTATACTTTCTTGGCCGTACGGGCAGGTTATCCTCCGACATTCCAAGCAGCTCAGGAGCCAACCATCGAGAGTTTCCATGAAACGTTGAAGTCCAAGAAGCCTGACTGACGCTCACAATGTCGGAGTACAACAGGGAAAGACCGAAGTCAGCGAGACAAGCAGTCCCATCGCCATGAATCAGTACATTTGCCTGGCTTATCATTTGAATAAACTTGAAAAACTGCCGGCAAGGGTAACACTTACCCCGGTCAAATCGCCGTGAATGACATTGCTGGTGTGAACTGCGAAGGAAGTCATAACCGCAGCTCAGGGGGCATGATAATAACACGTACGATATCGAAGGCCAGCCGCGACATCTCTGAGCTAGCATTGCCATGAGTCTCTCATCGACACATAATAAAAGCGAAGACTTACGATTTGAAATCGTTTGACGATAGTAAGACTCGTGTCTTCGCGCTCCAAATAGCTCGTCAGATTGCCATTGTCTGCCCAGGGGCTGACTATCGCTATGAAGGGGCCGAAACCAGATGTGTAGCCATGCACCGGCAGAATGTTTGGATGCTTAAGCCATAGGCATATTTTCAGTTCACGCCAGATCCTCTGCAAGCGGTAAGCTCAGGCGTAGCTAACGAATGCAGACCTTCATCAAGATACCTACTTTGGTCTTTTTGTCCATCGCTCCGCCGACTTCATCAGAAGCATATGTTATCAATGATTTCACTGCGACCTAGTAAAGTATCAAGTTTAATACAAGTGGACAAGAAACAAAACCACAAACGGACCAAGACCGGTCCCAGATCTGTTTCATGGGTGCATTTCCATATCTCACCGAACCCGCCACGGGCAACGGGATAGCTTCCGACTTTGGTGATGGATCCAATGAGGTCCTTGAGCATTGCTTCAGGGGCAAGAGGTAAATGGGACTAAGAGTGGCTCAACACAGTTGCAAGAAGCAATGAGTGGAGACACCGACATCAGATTCCACTTTCGTAAATAACACTTGTCGAACATCACGGTGCTGTTAATGGAGGCGAGCGTGAATAATATATTTCGCCTAGTTCACAGTTGACTTACTCGCTGAAGGTGAGAAAGGGGAACGAGCAGTCAGTAATGGGTTTACGGAGACGAGTAGGAAGGTGGGAGCCGAGACAGCACTTACATGAATTGGGTCAGCATCCTCATGAGTTTCATCCCCCATGTCTTCCGATTCGCCCTTTCCTTCTTTGTGCTCGGTTAATTTCCACAGCTTGCGATTATTATCGTTATCGAGCGTAGTAGGAGGAGAGGGTGATGGGGTCTCCGCCCTAGCAGGAAGGCATTCTCGCTGTTTGCCTTTGTCATTGTTCTGTTCAGAGGTAAGGAGCTAGTGCAAAAAAGCCGAGACAGAACTTACATGAGGTCGGTCAACATCATTGTGACATTCTGCGTCTTCATCTCCTCCTACAGCCGTTCCTCCTGGAGTGCGCTCGGTTGGTTTGCAATTTGGGGACGCAGGAGCAGGAGAGTTTGAAAGTTCGAAGGAACGGGGCTTCGGCCGTCCTTGCAATTCCGTATACTGTAGGCGGTGTTTGCGGGAGGGATCGGATGGTGCGGGAGCAAGAGAGGACCATGAAGATTATGAGTGGAGGGTGTCAGCTGGCACACTTTTCATGGCAGAACACAGGTCTTACGGCAAAAAAGTTGTCATATGGATCATCGCGCCCTTCCTCCATGATGTCATCGCTTCCAGGACGCACACAAGGGTTTGTAACATCGACCTGTGATGGACCTGTGAGCAAGGTGAGGAACGAAGAGTAAGAGTACTACTGACGTTGACTCGGAGGAAAGATGATGACGGAGGCTCAGGTTGAGTTTCTTCCTGGGTAATATGAATTTTTCTCATGGGAGCACATACAGTAAGCTGAGGAGTGATGTCTTGGACCGTCCACAGTGTGATTTTCTTGTCAATTCCGCCATACGCCAGGTACTTCCCATCTCGAGAGAATGACACGTAATGAATATGTTTGCGATCCTCATGGTGAAATA
>KV448533.1:0-24598 GCA_001658105.1 Rhizopogon vinicolor AM-OR11-026
TGGAGAAAGACTATGCTGAAGAGGACCATATCTTCATTTTCGACAATGCAACTACACATCCCAAATGGCCCAATGATGCCCTTTCTGCCCGACACTTGCCAAAAAATCCAGTCCAGGACTGGGGGGTCACAGTGACGGCAAAGGATGAAAGTCGCCAGACGTTCTGGGAAGCGCCAGCGGTGTTGTTTTCAACTCCGCTTCCCCGAATTCCGGCTGGTTCGAGACTACTGTATACCCCGCTCGCTTATTTATTGATTAGATACTCTTAAGACATCCCTCACCGGCATTGCTCTGGCAATGCACTCACTCATCTGTTCACCTGCGGAATATAATGATAGTATATCTGGAGGTTATATACATGTATTGTATGTCAAATCTCAACACTTGATGTGTTGGGCCCTAGAATAGTGAAAATTGAAGAACAAAACATAACATCGCAGAACAATCTACACTCTTTCATGCCTATTGGTACTGCTAATATATAGTCCTGTATGAAACTGATATGATCTACCAAAATTTTTGATAAGAGAGTACTGCAGTCGAGTGTTGTGCGAGGCAAACGCAAATACTGCTTGAATCACGTTTACTGGTATTTACGCGTGAATCAAACCTCTCCCCCCAAACGTCTTGTTTTCGTAATTTGACTGAAGCCATTTAGGATTCAGGAAGCTGCTATGTGTGACAGACCCATCTTCGTAAATGTCATGCAGATGTTCGAATCCCTCTGTGCGACTAACGTTACAATACAATGTTATTCAGTGACCGCTTGAACCCAAGCTCAGATATATTTCAAACGTCTGGCAGATGTTTAAACCAAACGTCTCACGGACAACTGGCGACAAGCATACCGCACGCCGTAATAATATGTGTATTCATGATTAGGTTATGGCCATCTCCGCATCGACCACCATGACGTCTTGCACTGCTCCCTTATCAATCTCTTCCAGGCGATCCTATTGCTCGACACTGTATCCTTCTGCCTACCCATGCTCTACTAACTCATCACGCCGCCCCGCCGCCAGAGGTCCCTTCACCCAGCTACCAGTGGACGTGATGCAGCATCCTTCGCATCGCTGCCAACGCCCCCTGGTATGCACCTCTCGCATCATGGGCTCCACTGACGCAGTCCCCTCTCTGCGACCTCCCCTCTTTTGTGCTGTTCTCCTCCACGTCTTAGCCTCTCCTGCATAGCCTTCAGCACTTGGAACTTAGCACCCTGTTCCTGGCCTATAGAGTGAGAGAATACTTACTTATAAGGCACGAGAGAAAAATACACAGAAAAACAGTAAGTCAGGGTGCAGTAGTTCCTTGTTGAAGGTAAATGACGCATTGTGCGGGGCACCATGTCCCTTCACGAGAAGTGACTGGAGTCCACGCCGCATTTACGTCGACAGACCTTTCATCTCGTCGATAGACCGCATTCTTATTCTAGCTCCGTTCTTCTCTGTTGAAATTTGAATTTGACACCTCAGACCTCATGCTCACCCCAAAATGTGTTTTCCAATCGTGGCAGCACGATCTTGTTCACGGGGGATTCCCCTCTTGCTTTCCTTTTGTCGCAAGCACACAAATACATACATAAGTAGGTAACAGATTGCGGCGTCGACGCTTCTAGTTTACGGTAGAGAAGAATTCGCCGAAAGTTGCAGCGTTTTGGGAGACCCAGCTTGAGACAAGAAACGCGCTGGCTAGGAGGAATAAGGTATTGAATACTTCCGTGACTATTCTATCGTCAAGTCTGAGTGTTGACATGTCGGGGAGCACAAGCTGCAATCAAATGAACCAAAAAGTATGAAGTACACAATACATCAAGATCTACTGATTCAGAGTCATAACTTAGCCAACAGGGTATATTCCTGGCACAATCCACCGAACACCTTAATTCATCCCCTTAGCAGCCCTCACAAACGCAAGCACTTTCTCCGTGTCCTTCCTCCCATCCTGCTTCACAAGCTCATCATCAATTTCATCACGCTCAACGCCCCCGCTCACATCCACCGCCCACGGGCGCACGACCTCAACTGCTTCGCGCACATTCGAAGGATTCAGCCCACCAGCGAGGATGAGGGGGAGAGGGAATGCGCTCGTAGGTAGTTCGTCGCCGTTCACGACAGGGGGGACAGGGGATGCGCCGACGCTCACGTCCGGAGAAATGACGGGCACCTCGCCCTTGCTAACAAGGCGTCTTGCCCGTGTCCAGTCGAGGATTTTGCCCGTCCCACCGCTGGGAGACGACGACTGTGCGGAGGCTGTGGTATCGAGTAGGATAAAGTGGTGGTATCCGGGTATCGTGAGGGCCATCAGCGGGTCTGGAGTTGGTAGAGGGGCAGTTTGAGTTTCCTCAGCCTTGTTCTCCCCGTCTACAATCTCTGCTTTCTCTTCAGAAGCAGGGGTCGGCGTGGAAGGTGGAGGCACTCCACCCACCCTTATTACCGGGACTCCGATGCTCCGGGCCCACTCGATGGGCTCTGAGCCGTGTAGTTGTACCATGTCGAGACCAACGTCATGTACGACCCGCTGAATATAACGCAGAGGCTGGTTCTGGAAGACACCGACGAGGAGAGGTCGCGTCTTGCGCGTGGGTGAGGGAAGGTAGGAGGCACGAGTGTGTGATGTGAACCACGGAAGGGGTAGCTTTAGATTTTCATCTTCGCCCTCTTCGTCACCGGATTCTGGAGGCGGGAAGGCGTTGCGCACGGCCAAAGATATCTCTCGTGCAAGAGGCACGCTCACAAGGCGCTTTGAGGTGGGGACGAAGATAAGACCAAGGAAGTCTGCACCAGCGTTTGCTGTCCTGAGGGCTTCGGAAGCGGTGAGAATGCCACAAATTTTTACGAGGGGTGTAGGGAATATTGTGTTCGGGTTTTCGGGTGAAGAGGGAGGAAGCGGGTCATCCAAATCCAATAAATGTCTTACGAACTTGCCCTTGTCCTCTGCGCGCATCAGCGACTCGCCAACTAGGACTGCCTTTACTTGCTGTTCCCTATACGCCCGAACGTCGGCGGGGCCCTTGATCCCACTCAGCGCGCATAGGATGACCTCTCCGGTTTTGCCTTTCTGTTCCAAAACCTCTGCGACGCTTGAGGTGGTGGACATATCGACATTGAACGAATGCAAGTTACGGTTGTTCACGCCAATGATCTTGGCCCCAACGTCCAACGCGATGTGCAACTCCGACGGGGAGTTCACCTCCACCAAAGGTTCCATGCCGAGGCTCATGCTGTACTCTAACAGCTCCCGCGTTCTGTCCTTGCCCAGCATAGCCACAATGAGAAGCACACTGTCTGCACCGGCTACCCTCGCCTCGACAACTTGATACTCGCTGAGGACAAAATCTTTCCTGAGGACAGCCGGTCTGCGATCTAGCCCTTCGATGGCTAATCGCACGGCACGCATGTCCTCGAGGTGCCCATGGAAGTATGTTGGTTCTGTGAGGACACTGATGGCACTTGCTCCGGCGAGGGCGTAAGAAAGTGCTGTGTGCGGTGCGGATGTGTGTGGAGCAATTGGCCCAGCGCTCGGGGAGGCGCGCTTGATTTCGGCTAGCAGTGCCATGCCGTTGCGCACCTGAAGCAGTCGCTGCGAAAGGGAGATCGGCGGGGGCGCGAGGTGCAGGAAGAGGTGTGCGTTGAGCGCTGGAAGAGTGAGGCCCGGCGTGTTGGACAGGGATTCAACGTCAGAGGTGCGTTTTTTGGCAATTTTGGTGAGGATGGACGGGGCGGAGGACTTGGCGGCGTCTGTGACGACGGATTTGGATTTGGCTGAGAGAGCCTCATAAGGAAAAGGAGGCATCTCGGGGTCGTATACTTTGGCGTGAGGGTTCTCCTCCCACGTACCACCTCTTAAGGATAGGAAATTTCTGAGCAATCCTTCACCCTCCTGCGATAAGATGGATTCTGGGTGGTACTGCACCGCCTCGACGACGTAGGTGCGGTGCCGGACGCCCATGATGACACCGGAGTCAGAGGTGGCACTGGTGACCATGAGACAAGAGGGTAGGGAGAGGAGAGAGGCGGAGAGGGAGTGGTAACGGGTGCTCAATATGGACTGCGAGAGGGAGAGGAATACGGAGCGGCCGTCATGGGTGATGGGGGACAGCTTGCCATGTTTTATTTCACCGGCAAAACTGACGAGTAGAGCGTAAGTTTTGTAGAGGAAAAAAAGCGCGGTAGCTAATGAAAATGTACTGACCCGATCTCACCACCGTATACATCTACGATGCACTCTAATCCCATGCACACACCCAATATCGGGATTTTACCAGCAAAATACTTGATCGCATCTCTGGACACCCCCGAGTCGTTCTTAGGGTGACCAGGGCCAGGACTGATGATCAGACGGTTAATGTGGAGAAGAGGGAGTTGGTCGACAGTAAGAGCATCGTTACGAATGACAACGACCTGCGTGCCGAGAAGAGAAAGTGATTGGTAGAGATTCCAGGTGAAAGAATCAAAGTTATCTATCATCAACGTGTCTATGTGGCCAGAGAGTGCTGCAGGAAGTGGAGGTGGTGTCGACATCGTAGTGGTGGACGAGTAACGTTGAGTCACCCCAAATATTTATATTTCAAGTTACAAGTCGATCAGCGCCAGCCTTGACCAGATCAGGATCTGAAGCCACAAAGATAGCAGAAACAAGTTTGTTGTTTCCCACCTGCCGTCATCATTGCTTCAAGTTCAAACACAGGTTACACAACAGCGCCCAGGGACCAGCCTTGAAGGCAGTTTCAGCCATTGATTTTTATCCAACCCAAGTACAAGACTACCCATTACTGTAATCATACACAATCCACTGCAAACCATCACTGCGCCATAACGATTTGCCTGGTGTACATCAAAAAACCTGCCTTTGTGACTATTCCAGTTAAATCCACCTTGAATTTATCCCAGCTGTCCTGAGCATCATTCTCATCAAAGGACCATATATGCCAGAGGCAGAGGAGAAAGTGTACAATAACACTCATCACGTAGAACGGGAGCTGCCAGCCGTTCAAGTATTATCCAGCCCACAAAATGCATGTACTTCTTGTCCTGTGGGATACGGTCAGCACATGCCTCCGCGCAAAACCACCTCCAGTGATATGTAAGTCACCTGACATGCATAGATGATGTCGTAAAGACACGTCCAGCTATGAAGGTGGCATTACATATCAGCGACGTAATAGAGACCCGCCATGGCGAAGCCTTGGGTTCAGATCAGATGGTATGCTGGTTCTTTAAAAAAAGGCATACCGAGGAACAAACTAGGCCAGGACACCCAGCGCTTCAGCAAGGAGCCCAGCGATACCGAGTATGAAACTTTTAATAGATGGTCAGAGAAGTGTTAACTGCTTTTTGAACGATCTGCTCAATACTCGAACCCACGTACAACTTGCAAGAATGCAGCAATGAGTACTGCCAGAAGAATTGATGCTTCTTTCTTGGTGACAACCCCCGATGCGAACGGTTGGTCCTTAGTACGTTCTATTCCACGTTGAACAGCGTCAAGAGACTAATGACAGTCAGGACAGCAATGAGAGACGTACCAATTTGCGATCAAAGTCGCAGTCAAGCATATCATTTATGACACAAGCCGCACAGTGCATCAGCGTGCTCAGCAATAAATAGAACAAGATTCCTTTCACAACTTCGTTCATGGGCAACTCCCCGTGATAGGCTGCCGGCAAGAAACCCAATGCTAAGCATCATAAGTTACAATCGATGAACAAGTGAGCTACGTCATCTTCCATCCCACCGAACGGCCATAACACGAGGTCGTTCTCCACAGGGAACCAGGGGATCCTGGTGAGTTCGATCAATACTCTTGTCTTCGATGGCATCGTGACAGTTTTACAAGGCAAAAGTCTCTAACTAGAGATACCGGTGATACAGCAGTAACTCACACATATCTGTTTGAATGTATAATGCTCAAGCACTTTGTTAGCTTGCAGTTGGCGTCACTCAGCCCTGCTCAATGTTCTACCTACGACTTGCTACATCATTTGAAGGATGCATGCGGCGTACTAGTATGTGCATGAGAAGACTAGACAGTCATGACGGAACTAATTTTGTTATCTTGTCGCAGTCAAGCACGTCCCTCACGACCCATATTGCACTGTGTACTGGTGTGCCCAGCAATGCACGGTATTTTTATCACTGCGTCAACGTGCAAATACTAGATGAGTCACAATGAACGAACGAGTGTGCTTCTTCAAAACGTCAAGTCCTGTTTCCGGCGGCCGAGTCAGTGCTCAGGGTTTATTGCTTATCATATATAAAATGTCGATACATAGTAGTCCACACACAAACGCACACCGCCAACTCCTAAGCTCTATATAATATATGTAGAAGGCTCCCACGCGATGTCATATTCGAAGGATATGACATGTGCTGCATATCCATGTACCCACTGTAATGTACTGTGATGCTGCATCACTCGTACGTGGACATGGAAACAGAAGTGAAAGATGGTGGTATTATTATAGTAGGCAGTCGCCATGTACTTACAGTGGATAGGTGGGTTTAGGTCGGAGTGGAGATAGTATAGTGAATAATTATAGACGTACGGGACCGCTGTCCTTGTACGCCTCTACATAGATCTGTAGCATGCACAGACTTTAACATGTGTGATGCGCTATGATGCACCGGCCTATGGCTGTGCAGCACAGTCGTCAAGAAATGCAAAGGTAGAATTTTAATGACAAATTAGCCAAAGGCGGTGATGTGTGAATCCAGGAGTTGATCCTGCCCGTCGCTTCATACATACAGTACCTGATACCACGGTACGTTCATGCCTGATGTTATCTGCAATACACGGTTGGGAAACGAGCAACTGACTCCGAGTAAAGTTGATCGCTCATCAGTGCAGCCCGACAGGCAGTGCATATGTGGTGCATGACTGGTGATCAGCGGATAACCTAAGAGAGCTACGATGCATGCAAGTGCAGGATGATTCCCCGGTGAGATGTTTAACAGAGACTAAAGGGGTCTATTGTGTGACGTGTCGCTACGTATACATGCAGCTCCGCGCTGTTCTGCGACTCGTTCCTGACGGCAGCGAATACCTAATAGTCTCCTGTAGTCGGATCCTAATAGAATGAAAAGACAGCTTAGTGAATATTCGCGAGTCTTTAAATTTTAGTTTCAGCGGCGCACATTTTTTGGAGTCATGGGACGCATTTTGACGTACGTCTACGATAATCGAAAGATGACTAAGTCAGCTTAGGAGAAGCATCGAACAATTCTAGTGGTCCTATATTAGAAGCACCTTTGGCACCAGCAATGGTAGGTAAAAGGTAGTCAGCAACAGTGCCGGGTGACCAGATAAATAACAATGTCAACACCGTTGCAATAAATTCTGCGAGTCATCGAAAGGATCAACGCTTGCAACCAACACGGGACTCTGCTGCGGAAGTAGAGGCTTCACCATAGTGGAACGTGCGCGCGAGTGGCCATGCCACTTGACAGTGATTGCTCAATTTGCTAGTTGAATTTAGGTCAACGACGAGGGATTTAACATTTGACCTTGACTAGTGATTTTGATGAGTACCTACATCAAAATCACTGGTCAAGCGTTGCTCCTTGAGGGAAGCACCCAGATCTGATTCATTGCCTTCAGGTGCCTTGGGAGTAGTACCGGTCATAAGGACCTCGCACTGCCATAGACTGCTATCCGCCGGACCTGTGGCCGCCAGCCCCTGCCAGCGCCCGGGCGGAGAAATCTGAGACCTTCAGAGATGCGAAGACGACAGATGGAAGCGGGACGCGGTCATGATGATCGCAGTCTGTGCGAGGCAACAATCAGAGGCACGTTTTTGCCGGCGGGTATTCTTAGGTAGCTATATTTGGCACTGCATCTTTTGTGCACTGCCTGACGACGAGCGTATTTATCGCAATGATTGTACTTTGCATGATCTGTGACTGCGTCCATTTCGTCTTCGTTTTCCCTTTGTATTCGCTTATTCTTCTCTATTCCTTTTTTGTTACCTTCTTCGACGGATCATCCTGCGGTTACCTTTGCTGCGCTTTTCTTTTTGGAATCAGTTTCAATAGATCCTTGTTTGCGTCTGGCACGTTCACAGCTCACACGCACCCTCTGAAACCATCACACACCATCCATGTCTACTTCCTTGAAAGCAGAGTTGGAGACCTGGGCAGCAGCTTTGGGTGCTTATGATGAGCAAGATTTTGACAAGGCACTTGACTTGTTCTCCGTGAGTTCCTTGTCCCTTTTATATGTATTGCCTATTCATTTCTCCATCCTTCGCGTTGCACCAAAATTCTCCCCATGTAAAATTACCTCCTACAATAGCGCATTGCAGACTCTTCCAAGATTCTCACTAATATGGGCCTAATCTACGCTACGATCGGCGAGCATGAGGCTGCAGTTCAGCAGTTCATAGGTGCCACAAGTCTTGATCCGTACCTTGCTATCGCGTATGTCATTCTCCTTGCTATTTAATTTAAATGTTGACAAATATCCAATCCTACAGTTACTTCCAATGCGGCGTCTCTAACTTTTTGCTCAGCCGATACGAGCTCGCTCTCCAAAACTTTGAAGATGCACTTCTTTATCTTCGTGGGAACCAAACCATGTTAGTTCTTTATTTCCTCGCACTTTATGTATCTTCCTCATTATCCTCCAGAAATTATGAACAAATTGGCCTCAAATTCCAGTTATTCACTCCCGAAGTCCTCTTCAACAAAGGCCTTTCACAGATTTACCTTGGCTACCCGAATGAGGGACTAGCTGAAATGGAGGAAGCCAGCAAGTTGAAGGTCACCGACGAGCACAATGTCATTGATGATGCCATCAGAGACGGTGGAGAGGGATACACCGTTTTTAGTATAGTAGGCCATCCTCTTCTCTTTTCAGTGATCATGCTTCATGCTGGATCTTTCTAGCCTGTTGGCGTGCTGTACCGCCCCTCTGAGAATAAACTCAAGAATTCAAAGAGTAAAGACTATCTCGGGAAGGCCGTACGTCCCCTTCTACTTTCTGTTTTCATACCACTGAGCCCGTTCTGTCCAGAAACTTGTCGCAGCAGCAGATGAGACTGATGCTTTCACTGAATTCACTGGCGTTAAGAAACTCAAGGAGGAGCGTGAAAAGGCGAAAGAAAGAGATCAGGAAAATGACGATGGAGGGTTGAAAAGAAGTGCAACTGTACCGACGCCACGTATGTTGTCTCCCTGTCTACTCTCGGTCTTATTCATGTTCAAGATCTACTAGGCATAGACCCCATAGACCCCATCGGCCAGCCTATCCTCGAGCGATCTAAAACAACGAACGCACCTGTAGAGAGAATAAACGCTCTTTCACGGCCCATTCCTCCTTTCACCACTCGCCGCACACCATCTGATACTACTGAACTTGGCATGCCCTCCAGTTTACCCTCCAGTTTATCCAGGAATAACACCATTGCAATGTCGCGCAGCAACACCTCCATTCGTACCAAAATCCCTCCGTCAGGTGCACCCGTTTCTAGAGGACCAACTATGAGGACAAACGAACCTATGTCCAGCCAGATTGCCAATCAACCTGGGACTATCTTCCAGCCTCCGTTTTCGGTACAGAACCCCTACCCTGAACCGTCGCAAATCCCGAACCAATACCAGCAGCAGTACCAGAGCCAGCCTCCAACACGTAATCAGTACCAACAGCCCCTGCTGAGTCCTCGTAGTGGATATCAGGCACCCCCGGCTAGTCTCCAGCCTAGCAGCCTACCTGCACCGAAAGCCCCATTTGTGCTTCCTGCAGCCCGCCCTTCTCCCCAAGAGCGTAAGTATTCGTTTGTGGACATTGTTATTTCATATTGACCACTTAATTTTGTAGCACCAGCCGCTCGACAACCAGATTTCTATGATGATTACATCAATGCCTACGCTGATGCTGAACCTGCACGTTCTCTCGTGGCTAGCTCGCTACCCAACCCAGGCCTGGATCGCGTGGTATTGTGGCCGCAGGACAGCTCGAGTAACGGTCCGTCAATTCAGCGGATGCCCTCGCGCGGTCCGACTACCATCCCATATGCGCAGGGACCCTCCAGCCCTGATGTACTCCGCGGTCCCGACATGATCCGAAACGCTGGTGGCCCAAGCATTCGCCGAAAACCAACGAGACGGACGACGCAGAGGCGAGCGAGACCAACGTACGAGGAAGAGGAAGAGGGATATGTGAGCGGGGAGTACGACGACCCATATGAATTGATGACCATTCGCGTCAAGGTCTGCATCCTTCGTTATTTCTCATGATATTCGAGTGGCTTATCGTGCTCGTTGCAGTTGCACTATCAGGATGATGTGCGTGGAATGACGCTCACGGCTGAGACCCCATTCGAAGAATTCGTTGAGCGCATAACGAGCAAGTTTGGCACTGCTATGGATGGTCTTGGTCTCAAGTTCAAGGACGAAGATGATGTGAAAGTGACGCTGCGAGACGGCAGTGATTATGAACTTGCCATTGAGACTGTGCGACATACTGCGAAGGGGAAGACGGAGGGGAAACTAGAGATCTGGTGCACGGATCGAACGTAGGATTTGTATGCGCTGGCTGCTTACTTTATCTTATTTTTGGAGGATGTATGTGGTATATCTAATACTTTTTTTTCCTGTACGGATGCTATTTTATATACCAATGATGGATCTACAATATTACCTTGTTATCTATGGGCGTTTGTTTTCTAGGCTCTAGCGCACTTCTCCCTATTATGGCAAGCTCCCTAGCCCGGTGTTTGTATTACTTGGTATTTATTCTCCACCGTGACTCTCCACTTAAGTATTTTCTCGACGACGGACTCGTTTATCAGCAAGCATTTACACGCATTCTCTGGTCAGCTAGATTAGAAGTTTTCCAAGCCAATTCTCGCTCAGACTAAGCAGTCATGGATCACGTCCCTTTCATTGGTCGTCTCAGCGTGCACGAGTATGTGGCTCTCATTGGGGGCTTCTTCTTCCTCGCCTTCGAGACTGCCATCCGCTTCATCATCTTGTTTCTGCCTGTACCCATCATCCAATGGTTCCACGACCGCTCTCGCATCCTCTTTCACCGTTTCTCCACAAAACGCGCAAAGGGCAAGTCCAAGGCGGAAGACGTCGCTGATGCCATCAGGAAGGCAAAGGATTTCGGAGAGCTATGTCAGTACTGGGGCTACACGCACGAGGAACATGTACTGTTGACAAAGGATGGATATTTGTTGGGTTTGCATCGGCTCCCGACAAAGAGGTGGCAGAGGAAGCGGAATCCAGGGACGAGCACGGGAAAGCCAGTGGTGTATCTGCACCATGGGCTGCTCATGAACAGCGAAGTTTGGGTCTGTTTGACAGACACGGAGAGGTGCTTACCTTTTGTCCTTGCGGAGCAAGGTGCGTGACGCATTCTGCTAGAGGCATTTGGTGTTTAGTTCTTCACAGGCTACGACGTATGGCTGGGAAACAACCGGGGGAACAAGTACTCTAAGAAGTCGGTTCATCATGACCCGAATTCGGTCAAGTTTTGGGATTTCAGTCTAGACGACTTTGCTTGGCATGATATTCCTGATTCTATTCGCTATGTCCTGGACATCACAAAGGCGAACAGCGTGAGCTATATTGGTTTCAGCCAGGGCACCGCGCAAGCATTCGCCGCGCTCAGCATTCATCCGCAGTTGAATGAGAAAGTGAATGTCTTCATTGCGCTTGCACCCGCTATGAGCCCGGCAGGATTGGCAGCTCCAATTGTTGACGGTCTCATGAAGGCTTCGTGAGTGTATTGCTTGAAGCACTTATACTTCAAACTGACATTCAATATAGCCCAACGCTGATATATCTATTCTTCGGGCGCAGAGCCATTCTGTCTTCTACGGCGACCTGGCAAGCCATCCTATATCCACCCATCTTCGCAAGCGCCATCGATACAGCTCTGCGCTTCCTTTTCAACTGGGACAACCAGAACATCTCATATCTCCAAAAAATCGCTGCGTATGCCCACCTCTACTCCTTCGCGTCTGTGAAGTCTGTCGTGCATTGGTTCCAGATCATGCGCGAGGCTGCGTTTCAGATGTACGACGACGATGTCAGCGCATTTGGCTCTCCCGGTGGGCGTGCGTACCGACCTGCGAGGTTTCCGACGAAGAACATCGTTACGCCGATCGTGCTATTATATGGAGACCGTGATAGTCTCGTGGACATCCAGATGATGCTTAAAGAACTTCCGGATCATACGGCTGTCAAGTGTTTGGCTGGGTATGAACATCTGGACATTCTATGGGGGATGAATGTCGATAAAGATGTTATTCCAGAGGTCGTGAATGCCTTAAAAATGCACCGCGACTTGTACGGGAGTCCAGATAAGCTCAAGGATGGGTACAAAATGATTGAAAGATGATCGTACATTTTACCGATAGATAGTTTCCTTCAGGTATATATCCGATAATATTGTAATGGTATTGGCCAAGTAATGGTATATAAAATCTATACGGTATACACTTAATGGCAAAGATCATGCATCCTGTGCGACCGTCTCTGTCCGCTTTTTAGACTTTTTAGACCGCTTTTCGTCCTTGGACTCGGATTTGACATTCTCATCAATGGAAGGCTCTTGCGCTGTGTGGCACTTTGCTTTCTTTTTCTTCTTGTCCTCTTTCCGTCTCTTCCTGTCAGATTCCAGACTCCCTTCGGGCTCTTCCACGGCAGTTGATAAGGCGAGGTCAGACGGTTCAGTGCTCTCCATTTTCCGTTTTTCCTCTTTCCGTTTCTTCTTTTCTACTTTGGAACCTTCCGGTGTCTCACTCCCTATTTCCAATGGCACATGAACTTCCTCTGCGTTGAACCCCTCCTTGACCTCTTTCTTCTTTGCTTTGCGTCGCTGTTTCTCTGTCGTCTCTTCTTTACTGGATTTGTCTTTGTGAGATGTTGCTGTAGTTGCGGGAGGTTGGATGATAGCCTGGGTAGCGGAAGATGCCATTTGAACGACAGTGGCGTGTGATGAGGATGACGCAGCGAAGAACTGCGCGAACGCATTCGAAAGGCCACCGATGCCTGCACGTGGGCGATCAGCGTCTTCCTCCACTTCAGATTTGCGACCTGCACCGAGTCCCATTCGTGGTCGATCGTCATCGTCATGAGAAGGAGCACTGGAGAAGCCCATCCCTCGGTGAGAAGTACTGACATCGTCACTTGTAGCTGGGGTATGGGAGCCAGATTTCGCGTCAAGTTTTTCCTTGAAATAGTCTGCGACGCTTTTGTTTGATATTGTGAGCTTCTCGAGGGGAAGGTCGTTATCTGTGGGGGTGATGGGGGTAAGAGAGCCGGAGGGTGTCAAGGAGGCAGCAGGTGAAGGTGTCGGTGCAATCCCAAGAATTTCAGAGATGGCAGCCGCTGATTTGTTTGCAAGACGTTTAGCAGCTTGTATGCGAGCTCGGTGGCTGAGAGCGGGAATCAGCATCAGAAGATGTAATTTAGTAGGCAAGAAACGCACGCCATAGGACGACCTTTGGGCTTTATTTGAGTAGATGATGTAGTAGCGGAGGATGACGACGGGGACAGGGCAGGGGCAGAAGTCTCGATATGTGGAGGAGAATGTTTTGATGAATCCGCTGCAGCTGAACCTTCGACGTCCTCATGCTGGTTCCTTTCTTTCTTGTATTTTTTCTTCTCCTTTCTATCCTCGCTATCTTCCCCTTCCTTCCTCCTGCGCTTCTTCTCTTTCTTGGACAGTTGGTTCGACGTCCCGTCCTCCTCAACTTTCTCCAGTGCAGGCTGCTCAGGTCGAACGAATTCTCCCAGGGCATGGGTAGAAGTAGAATCTTGATCATCTTGCGCATTAAGCCTCTTCAGCAAGACCTCAAAATCCTTATTTTGTTTCCACGCTATACCGTGAGGGTCTTGTTGATGCGCTGCGCCAATTCCAAGCATATCGAGCTTTTGGGAGACTTTGAGATGCGATTTCATGCCCTCGCCTGAGGCACCTAGACCTTTTGAGGGGTCCCAGCCGAGCTTGGACATGTAAGATTGGCCGAAGCGGGCTGCATCTTTGAGGAGGTGAGGATAATGTTAGAAGTAGGGTTTTGAGACTTGCCATCGGCCCAGGATAAATTTCGTGGATCGTTTGGAATGCGTTGCTTCTGCTTCCTGCCCGCGAGTCCCATGGCTTTGTTGTAGAGCAAGCCCTTTCCTTCTATTTGGTCTGCCAGAAGTTGATCAAAAAAATCTTAGGGTTCCCAATTCGGCGTTGACAGTTTGAAACGCGTTCGCCGCCGTTCAAGTCCATCTCAAGACGCAGTTCCGTGCCCATCCGCCGTGGAGCGCCTTGGGCAGCGACAATCCCATTTTTAAAGAGGAACTTGTTCGTTATATCCGTCGAAGAGCTCGTGCAAACAGGTTCATAGACGTGTCGGATACCTCTCACGTTGTCCATCCATCTCTTCGGTGGCATACGATCCAGCGAAACATATCAATCTTTGGAAGCTTTAGCAAGGAAAGCAGACATCCTTATCCCTGGCGCACCGTTGTCGACAAATGAAGGGAATTGAATATTCCTTTCATATTCTTTTTACGCGAGGAGTTAATCATGCAAAGGTTCCTTCATATGCCGCACCACAGCGAACCCTCTTCAGGATGTTGATGCTGTAGTACATGCTACTCTTTTAGTATTCATCCCTGAACTCCGCCATACGCTAGACGCTGTATGAACAATAAGAAGACTGTCATTTGGTGGTCAGCTATGGTTCTTCCTCGTGCACATCCAAAGCAGCGGTACTTCATTACCTTGCAGTACTTTTCAACCGAGGAGTACCTAGAAGATCCCTGGACGCTTTACTGCGACGTTCAAGGTATGTCCGTGCAAATAATTTTATTATTCGAAGTTTGAGTCCTAGTCTGTTTTTTGAACTTGTGAAGTCATGGCTTGCATACTGACATGTATACCGTCTATTTTTAATTTACAAGACCGTCTCTTTCGTCAAGTCCTGTCCTGTCCTGTCGCGTTCCGGAATTACCCATTTGCAGCTAGAGTTGCCTTTCATCGAATTTGTCGCCGAGGAACGGTGTCAGGGTTCTCATATGACGGGGCACAAAAAAAATACATGACAATGGCACAAGTGACACTAACAGAATTTTACAATCCCTGTCAGTAATACGTTCACTGGACATTCTTCAGATTTCCTCACCGTGAGGGTACATCTGGTGCATTTAAACGGAGAAATGCAGACCAGACTCTTTTGCACGGTACGAAATTGGCTTTCTTGACCTGCTTGACTCGAGACCTATGCGATCCTGCTCATTTGACGCCATGAGGTGTTCAAAGGTTTGCTACATAGGACAGTGGTTGGGTGGAAATTATTCAGCGCACTCGCGTGGAAGCTTCGGAGCAAGGATGGACTGATTTTTCTCCTGCAAATTGCGCTATGCACAGTTGTGAGGCCTCCGCCGGCAGGGATGCACATTGCACACACGGACCATGTCAATGGCGAGAGGGAATTACTTGATAAAGGTTCGACGACATGAAACATAGTAAGCATCAATGCATTTGTAAGCACATGCTTACAATTTCACTTAAGTACGTGGAGGCCATGTTGCTTGTACCTTTTGGGTGACTTCGACTTGTGAAATCAGATCGGGAGATGTAAGTACAGTATCATAGCGTCGGAACCACAAAATCTTTATGCATTATGACATGTATGCATTAAAACATATGTCACATTTGTGACAGATTGTGACCTCGCATGACTCCGTACAAAGGTATAACACATCTATGTACAGTATCTTCTTAACGAAAATAAGAGTCTATTGTAGTCTGCTTTCCGTGAAGGAGCTCCTCGCGTCGTAAGTAAGCTCGAAAAAGACGGATTTACTTCACGAAGTCCAGTGGAACTGTGGAGTCAGCATTTCCGAACTGGATCCGGCAGCTTCCTTCGAGCCGCTGACACAGCGCAAGCATTTTCGCGCGAGACCTCTGGTTGAGGGTTGTCTTCTTCGTCGGACTCCACCCCAATCACCTGGCCTGCTTTCTCTACCATCTCCTGATTCACCACCGCAATGATGGCTTCATCCCCACCTTCAAAGGACTCTCCAACTTGCTGTTCTTCGGCTGGCTCGAGAAACTCATCTACAGATGGCGGCTCACCAAAAATGCGATTACGAGTCTTCAAATCCTGGATAGAGGCAGCGACTTCATCCTCGAGAGCTGTGAGTTGAGCAAGAGGAGGCCGGCGTGCGGGAATTCGGATCTTCAGACCTGCTCGGCGGGAAGAAGTTTGTGCGAGTTGTTCGACTTCAACAGCATCAAGGTCAGCTGACCCTGCTTCCCCATGCCGTCGATGCTCACGTATCTTGTAAGCCTTACAAAATGATGGCAACCACCCGTCTCCTGAAAGTTGCTCATCCTCCGGCACTTCAAGCAGTTCTTCAAATTTCTGTCCCTTTCCCTTGAGCATTGGTCCATTGACATGCTCTCCCTTCTCCTCCATCTGCTTGACCCACAAAAATAGTGCCCTATCGACATCGGGTCTTGTTACAATACGCGGTCGCTTCGATGACAAAGCGTTTGGATTGTCATTGATGCGTGCTTCCAGAGTCGAACGTTCCTTTAATTTGCGTGATAAAGTTGACTGCGTGAAAGTTAAAGCCCCTGACTGAAGGCTCTTGAAGTGATTTACAATATCACATTGTGATATTGCTGGGTGTGCATCGATGTATGCAAAAACTGCCAACCAGTCATTGAGAGTGAGGTTTTGGCGTGGGGCTGTGCGAGCAGCCGGTTGCGCAGAGGTTGTTGGGGTGTCGTTGACCTTCGGTTTTTTTGGCTGTCTTTGATAGGGTGTAGGCTTGTCTCGTGGTTTTCGTTTGTCTGCAACCATTGTAAATATGTATGTGGAATGAGGTGGAATAAGTTCACAATGTACGTACCCCCAGTACATTAAAAATATTGAAGCGAACACGACCCTTGAAGACCCAACCAGCCAAAAATACTATCCCATATGCAAATGTATGCATTATCCGATATCCATTATGAGAATTATGCATTGCGAGCGTATACATTATGACATAGTGTACTGTATGTATATTCGCTTGGCAAGTGGAGCAGAGTCGTGGGTGGCTTGGGATCAGGACAAAGTGAGGCCTGAGGCCTGAGGACTCGTGGCATCGCTGGCTTTGTTGAAAATTCCACAATATCTGCAATCAGGGAAAAGGAAGTGCCATTGTACTTGGAATACCAAATGACATCCTCAATATAATCAATTGCATTATGTATTAGAAAATTTGACGTGTCATTGCTTTGGGATCGCTCTGGGATCCATTTTATTATTACTCGTGTGTCAACTGTCCAGGGCACATTCAATGATGGAAGCCTGAGCCCGGAGCGGGTAAACATTCGTGATACGGAGCCCCGACACCCTCACAAGTTTCTCCCATTCATTCTGTCCAACATATCATCAATATTCAGCAACACAATCAAACTGTCTGCACGCACCATAGACCTCTCATAGCTGTTGAACATGGCCATCATATGCATCGAGGAACCACTTATGATTTTGGAGGCCGAACCAAAGTGCGATGGAATAATATAGTCAGCACGCTCGTGTGAGAGCGAGTTGATAGTCGTCGTAGCAGTGGCATCTACGTTCGGGACAACGATGATGTCGATAATGAGTATCTTGGACTGTAAATCGGTGTCAGATATAGCACATTGATTTGCGGAGTTTTTCCATTTACCTTGGGACCCAGTGCACGAGCCAAGTGGCTCAGTATCGTGGCCTGAGACTAAGTTAGTGGCATCATCGAAGAAGGATGCGTCACGCTCACCGCTTCTTCGTCCGGCCAATCATGCCTTTGGCGCAAGACTGATGTGACCACAATTGAAATGACGCAAACGAGTACTCACATAATATGTCGCAATATAAAGCTATACTCGTTCCCGATCCGTGGCTGAGGCTGGAAAAGGTCGTGGGCTTCCACCTTGAGCACACCACTTTCGATCTGAATAGGCCGGCGTTCTTGCATAATTGAACCTGTCACTGCAACCATATCTTCCATATCTTGCACAATGACTTCGAATGAAGGATGCCTGCAAAAATTAGGAGACGTCGGCACTGGGAATTCAACTGCTAACATACGCATCTAGGATAGCCGAAACTAGGCCGCCCTGACCACCTCCACAATCAACGATGACAGGTGTTTCCAGCTGTGTCCATGGGTAGTCTGCGATGACACTTGGCGTAGACGTGTCGCCAAAGACCTAGATTGTAGAAGTCTGTTGCTCATTTTTTAACTTTCCTAGATAATCACTCACTTGAAAATGACCCGCAACGTGAATAAAGAGTTTTGGACGCTCAATAAGCCAAGAGAATGCCGACAAGGGAGTCTTGTACGCGATCTGAAAAGCAGTTTGCAGTGGAGAACGCGATAGCTTCCACTCAGACTCCGTGACCCAATGAGACACGGTCTCGACGAGAGTCATAAATCCAGGTAGACTGCTCGACATCTAAATTTGATGCTCATTTGTGCAGCAGCGTGAAAACGTACGCCACAAGCTTCCAACCTGGTTGGCCTTTAATGAGAATGCGCGAGCATCTGTTCAAAGCAAAAGAGGAATCACGGGTCTCCCTGACCCAACCGTTGGCTGCGCTGCAGCGAAGAATGGGGATGATTTTCTTGGAATCTAGTTCAAGCTTTGCAGCCAGTTCGGCGACCGGGACACCTTGAGAAGGGTTTGGTACGTCAGCCAAGTAGTCGACGATACCAGTGTGGATGAGCATGTCGATGCAGACAATGCCATATGTCGATAATTTGTCCTCGAAGCACCTATCCAGAGGCGACTGGATAAGGTTCTTGAGCTCTCCCTAAAAGAGGTGCTCAGATGGATCAAGCGTGGTTTGGTCAGTAACGAACCATACATGCTGGGAGCGAGGTTAATGTTATACATTGACGCGCGGAAAGCATGACGACAAACCTAAGGAGAGGCGGCGAGCTTCAAACAACCTCGCACTGGGTAGAAAGTTTGGGTCGTCCAGTGGGTGCTCTACTGAGCTGTGTTGACTGAGGGGAGGTAGCTGAGAGTCGTTCATCTCCTTGCGGAGTGTATCGAGTGCAGAGTTCAAACATGCTTGGAGACGATCAAGCTCTGCATGGGCCATGATGTTGTTTGCTGGCAGGAAACAACGAATTCACACTGCCTTTATAGGCCATACCTCTCTGCCTTGTATACCCGCCTCCTGCCGAGAAAGGAATAATCTCTTCCTTCTCACTACGGGAGACGATGATACTATGTTTGACCCGGAATATTATATATGCGGGGGAAGTTAAAGCACTATGCCTGGCAGCGATCGGGATGCTGCAATTGACCTAATACATATTCACGAGCGTCCGCTGGCCATCATTTCAGGACGAACGTAGATCACGATCCCGCTCTCGAGGTGTGACATGCAGCTATCGGTACAGAGATTAGTCTAAGATCCTAAGCGGCAGGAGTGATACTGGCCATTCTATATGTCTGGAGAGGTTCGCTGCATTTGCCTTATAGAAATTACGCTATGAATCGAACACGTTAGAGCTAGTTGAGAATTTGTCAGGCGAGACACCAAACCAGGTTTTTGCAGGCTTTCCAGCACCCTTCTCCATTTTCTCTTGCCACCAGAGCATATTTCCGGTGACTTCATTGCAAGTTAGTCATAGTGCACCATCATCAGGTGACGTGTGTCAGTGCCACATCAAGATCCGCGATACTAATGGTGGTAGGTGTACGTGGTTGGTCCTCGATCTGAGATGTCGTGTTATCGTTCTTGAAATTCGAATATACTTCTAGCAGTTAAACACAGAGCGGACTAGTAACAGCTTGAATATCGATGGAATCTTGAAATAAAACATTATTGAGCATCGAAGTAAAGAGACACGATGGAACTAGCTTGTCAAGCAATTATATTTCCAAGCGGCGCAAGGTACCGCTCTAGCAAGCACGCTCTCTAGCTGAGCCCTCTATGCGCTTTCACCCAAGAATCTACCTTACTCTTGTTTCCGAGGAGTCCATGATCAGCCTTCAAATGGCGCCGAAGATCATATGCGCGAAATAAAAAGTGCGCACAGCGCCCTGCAGAGCTAGAAAGCGGGATATCCGGAGGCGATAACAGTAAGCTTTCCACGTCGGGGTATGGACACTGTATGGTTTTCGATGCTGGCATACGACTGCGCAAGGAGTAAGCATGTCCAGTGATGCGGTCGATGCTTAGTGGTTCTGCGGAGTGTGCTGGATCAATGTCGGTGCAGTCTGTGTCACTAGTTGTGTCGCCTTCCAACTCGGATGTTCCCGCAATAGATTGTGTGTTGTGAATCTTAGTCATATGCCTTTCGAGGAGATGTTTGTAGCCAAAAGCACTGGAACAATGCTGGTGTGGGCAGACGTGATTTCTGTGACCCAAATGAATGACATTGTTATGCGTTGTCAAGGCCTTCATCTGCGCACGAAGTTAGAGTTGCTTGCAAAGATCATCCGTTGAACAATCATACAGATTTGAATTCCTTTCCACATTTGTCGCATTTCCAGTCTCTGCCCACTTCGCCGCCACGTCTACGTTTTCGAGGGTAATCAGTTGTGCCTGGCGTTTCTACACCGGCGAGAAGGGCTTCTAACTCTTGTTGCTCGTGTAATTTTTGATGAGCACGCAAATTATGTTGGGAAGTAAATGTTCGTCCATTGCATAAGACATGCATACATGTGGGAGGGTGGGCTTCGCGTATATGAGCTTGGAGGGATGTCCATGTAGGGTAATATATGGGCTCAGTGCTAGATGGAGGTAAGCAATTCAGGTGCGAGCACGTGTAGCGTTTATCTGAACGAATCATAAATTAACATGTAATTGGACTGAAAAATGTACCAACTGTCGTGAGTCTTGACGTGGCCTCTAAGCTTTTGGTTCGTAGCGAATGATTTGGTGCACCCAGGATGTGTGCACATGTAGGGTTTCGTACCCGGAGGCGCGTGAGCTTCGCAGGTATGAGAGCGGAGTTGATGATGCTTGGAAAATACTTCATTGCAGCCTTCTATGGAACACTGACAAGACAGATTAGTGAGGATGACTTTGGTAATTGAATGCCACACACAGAATAAGATTTAGCTCCTCGGTGTGTATTCTCATGCACATGGAGGTGTTGAAGTGTCCAGAAACGCTTCTGACATGCTGCTGACTCCATGCATACATAAGGGCGTTCTGACTCGGACAAATGGCTCTTCGCATGTGCCTGAAGATGAGATTCGCGCAGATAAGATTTCTGACATGTCGTGCAGACGTATGGACGCTGTATGAGGCGTTTAGCGAACAATGAGCATAAAATGACACACCGGACTGCATTACCTCTCCTGTATGAGACCGTATGTGCTCCGCAAGCCTAGAGGCTTTGGAGTAGGACTTCGCGCATCCAGAATACGTGCAAGGATTAAGCGCTTTCTTTGAATAGGGCTGTGGTGAGTCGTGGACAGCGAGTTTTGCAGTTGAGGTAGATGGCTTAGGATCAGACTGATGGTCGGAGGGTGGTGAGCTCGCAGCGAGATGCAGAACGTATGCTGTGGCTTTGCGTTTCCCAAGGACGGTCGTCGATACTACAGGCGACAACGACATCCTGATGAGTTATTCCTGCTAGGTCTTGGACTCTTGGTTCGCTATTTTTTACTTGCTCTTAGTCAGTACTTCTATAATGCGTTATACGTTGTTTACACAGTAACTAAGCGCTTCTTCGGCGTTTCAGCTGCTTGGAGGGTGACTTTAGATTTCCTGCATCCTTAGGCGTGTATTAGAAAGAACAGCCATAGTTGGGCGGACAGCCGAAGAATGTCAATTTAATTAAGCCGAAGCGCATCCCAGACTTTGTGCGACTGCGTCGGACCGTCCCAGTTTCGATTGACTTGACTTTATAAACTTAAAGCGTAGATGACCTACAATCAATGCTAACAACTATTATAATTTATATACCACTAAAAAAATACTACCAGAACCTATTACATGATGGTGGTTGGGGGATGCCTGAATTAACAGTTTGACCATGATCCACCAGTGTTTCAGCACTCAGTATTGAGGGTTACTCAATGGGTACGCCTCTTGATTAAAGTCCGAAGACTTATAATCTTGATCAAGGGGCAGTAAAAGGCCTGCAACAGCATAGAGGATCACAACCGCATACTCCATGAGCATATCCATTACGAGGTAGATTTGCCATTCGCCCGTAACGATGTTGAACTTGGCCAGGTCACTATCACTGGGTGTTGAGGATCCCGAAAAGGAAAACGTGCTTGACGAGAACGTGGACAGGACACTGTACAGTGTGCGAACTGCCAGGAACGGAAGTGCGATGGAGATGGCCTTCAGGAGCTGAAGACAAGGTGTAAGAAAATTTGTCAATGAATGAAGGAGTTCTGGAAAGCCCACCTCCTTGCGATACCTCATGACAGTGGTAACACGGGACCATAGAATGAGGCAAATGCCGGTAATGATGATGTATAGGACTGCAAAGAGGATGACACCCGCCTGGCGCATAGCGTTGGCACTACTCGTGCCGGAATACGAGATACCGGAGATAGTGAGAACGAGAGCGGCCATGGCGAGCATTTTGAGAAGGAAAAATAGCTTATTATATCTCGACTCGCCAAGAGGCGTCTGGAATCTGCAGTAATATTTAATCTGTCTGATCCAAAAATGACGATATGATGGACGCACACTGTGCGCAACAGACCAAGTGTGCACATCAATAATGGGGATAAGCCAGATGATTCGAGGGCGTAGCCACCGAGATATAGTGAAGTGTTCACGGGCGTAATGTCCTCGGCTGCGACAAGCAAAGAACCACCCAATACTCGAACTAAAGAAAGAACATAGAGTTCAACACAGGACTAGAATAAAGCAAATGACCTACTCATGCAGAATACCAGTAATAAGATCCACCCAATACTTCTGTGCTTGGCCACTAATTTGAAGGAAATCAAGAGGACAGGGACATAAATTGCGATTGTCACTGCTGCAAGAATGCCTTGGGCGTCGAGAGTCATAACTGGTTAAGAACTCGAGGAAAGATGAAGGAGGAGGAAAGTGAGGGAAAAGGTATGCGGATTGCCCGCCTTTTGTAAGAAAGCATGAGGATCGGCTCGTCGTGTTAAGCGTCTAGAAGAATGTCTACTGCGAAAAGCTATGTAGAATGCAGAGCGGATAATGGCGCAGCGTCGTTACTATAGACCCCTGCTATGTTACAGCCCCATTAGAGTAGGACAGCCATGACACGGGAGCATTGCGGAAGCAGACATGAGGACAGGTTGATGACAGGTACGTGTTTCATGGTAATAATAACAGTATACAGAATAATTTGAACACGAAAATAACTTTTTGATGCACAACACCACTTCAACACAACTCCAGGGCTCAAATGTATTTTTCCTGTATAGACATACATCTCCCGAGTCCATACATATAATTTTCATAAGTAAAGTCATGATTGTTCGTCAACAATGGTGAATTCAGTGGAGGGACCTCGTTTTCGGGAATTCTCATTCAGTGAAACAAATCCTTATCGATTGTCGTCGCTAACTTATATCATCCGAGCAGGACTCCTCATCCAGCGCCATCATTTCCTCAACACTCGCATTTCCGTCCTCCTCGCAAGTGCTAGACTTTGGTCTTGGAATAGGTGGGCGTAACTTCCCCAAGACTGGCTTCTTCGTCATAAACCCCTGCTCTGATTCCGAGTCAGAAACTTTTGCGTTAGACCCCCATCTTTCCATATATCCAGCGCTTCATGATATCGAGCGCGTTGTGCTCTACAGTCATGAGTTCAGTAGTTGAGCAGAACAAGGATTCGGATTATGTTTTCGACAGTCTCTCAATGCCGTATTTGAGTCCAATTCAGTGGACCCTCGATTCATTAGACTCTAGCACTCGCAACAACACTCGGATTTTGACAAGAGTATACTCTGCATGTAGCTGCAGTGGTATAACGTTTACAGGGTTTACAAGGCCACTGGAAGTGATAATTGTGGCTGAACGAGGCAAAAAGCTGTCTCCGTGGTAATTGTGGGCACAGCGTTCCTCGTCAATACATACTGGGCTGGTTATTCGTGATATACTCCATGTACATAGTCCGCGTGCACTACGTAGAGTGTTGGCTGTCCGAGTTGTCATATCGCATCTTCTCTTTACACCACATCTTAGTTTCATTGTCAAGTCGTACCAGCCTTTCATCTTCAATTCGCAAATACTCGCAGGGATGCATCATCAACAGCCTCTTCTCGTCAAAGTCTCGAAGTAATCGAATATTGTCTTGCCCTCGGCTTCGTGATAGAGCAACGTAAACATTGAACGGCGTAAGCCCGCCTGTGGGTGGAATTCCGATGTCTATTATTGTGTGACTGATTGTCTGGCCTTGTGATCTGTAGTCCATAAATGCATATGCCGGTGTAATATGTAGGCAACTACCTCCTGGTTATCGACTGTGAGCAATCGTGAATGTCCGCTCTAATGGAACCAATGGTAAGACATATTTGTCGAGACTCTCCAGTTGGACTGCTTTTGTACGATTCATCTTCACCAGAATGTATGCTGGTGGATAAGTCAGTTCTATAATTGGCGCCAAGGGTGAGAATGCCGTTTCTCGTTCATCGAGTACAACCT
>KV448534.1:0-17499 GCA_001658105.1 Rhizopogon vinicolor AM-OR11-026
TAGATACATTCGTTTATTAGGTATATACTTACTATGAGTCCCTCTACCAGTGGCTGAGATATACATTCGTTTATTAGATCTCCACCTTGTCGCGACCGCTCTGCCTCTACTCGCTTGAAGTACCCCCTGTTGAAATGGCAAGACAAATGCCTTCTATATCCACCTATCCATGATTCCGCTAACGTCGAGTCCTTACAAGCGATGAACAGCGTGCAGTTCGAATGCACATCGGACACCCGCAGGTGCTGACCGCGTCACGGTTACATCCAGCGCAGCCTGAAGGCGCACCGTGTAGAGGACCAAAGGTGCCGGTACTGTACGCAGCGTGGTAGAGCTTTATTGTCATGGGGCATGCGGGTAGTATGCCAACGAGTGCTGACATTGCTTTATGGAGCAGCTAGGGTTTTGAATTGAGGGATCACTATCTGTTTGCCAACTTCAATGCTTAATGATGTTATTGTACAAATGGACGAGGTGATCATAACTCAGACGTGTATACAATGCACTATACTGTTGTTACTAGGATAGAGAAAGACCTGATCTACTGTTGACAGAGGAGCGACTGGTGCAGGCTGTGAAAGGAAGGACGGCCAGCTGAAGAAAATGCCCGTATTCGTCATCTGCATGCCTATTATCAAGGATAGATAGTGGGCTTCGTTATATCTATGACACGGCAGACAGATACGCTAGGGCGAGACGGGGCCTCCGCCGTCAACTTGCTGAATTCAGGGTCTACGATTATGATGTACAGACCGTTGCGCTGCGATGTGGATCTAGCGCACATCATCGGTCGTGTATGAGTAGCTGAACTTACGCTTACGATTGCGGCTTTTTCGTTTGATCCTCCGAGGGCTAGATATATGGACATGTCCTGGCTGTAGTCCGAGAAGGGATTGAAGTTAAGTATGATGGCAGTTTTCCTGAGACTGGCTTTGCGATGAATGAGTCGTTCGAAGCCAAGGATCCAGACGACGTTCCCCGAAGCCGTGATGACCACCATATCATTGCCTGAAGAAGATACGCGGACTGCGCAAATAAATGTTAGTCAAATGCTGGATATCATCATCTTAGAAGTTACCGGCTTTGAGGATACTCCTGTAGGTGTGGTGGACCTTGGCATGCAATTTTTGGGGCTGGAAGAGCGAAGAAAAGCACGCGACATTGTTGCTCGCTGGAAGTACGTCCCATCGTGTGCGTAGCAACATTTTTGTCGTCAGGTGATAAACCAGAACCCCTCCATCCCTGGCAAAAATGCGTAGTTGATGAGATCCACAGAGGAAAGCGTACTTGTCATTGACGTCGACGGAGGCGAATTCCCCTGGAGTCCCATCTTGATTCCTCGCTTGTATGTTGGCGGTCGTTTGAACTCGACGGGAAGTTGGCACGTCCCACAAATATGTGTCATTTTTGGCGACTGTAATCAGCGTCGGATACGAAATGTGGAAGACCCAATCGCCCTCGGGCAGCCGAAGGAGGGCCCATGGTCTAAAATGGCCATGACCTGTGGAGGAGGGATAACACCTGGCAGCTTCGTGCGAGGCGGTGATCATGTAATCGTCAGGTTTTTTTGAGTTATTTGGTATGTCAGCGTCTTGGAAATCGCGGGCGAGGCGCCAGACTTCCTTCAAGGTACTATTGTTATGACGATTGCGAACGAGGTACCCGTGATCATATGACCAGAGAACATAACCAAGTACATGAGAGGCCTGTGTGATTGAACGGTTCAAGATTGGGTAGACGGGCAGATTAGTCGATTTACATCTGCCCAAAGCACACAGTCAGTGTTGATATCTGTCACGTAAAGGCCACCGCTGTAAGATGTAGTTATCACGAACCCCTCGTATTCGTCCACCATCGTTTGAAGCACAAATTTGCCGGTAGCAGTTAGCTCCTTCATGGTGGAACGTCCCTTGCCTCGCCAGCCCCTCTCAATCTCCAATTGTCGTCGACCTAGTGGAGACGGTTAAATCATGCTAACTGCACTCAGGCTAGCGGAGGACAGACATAATTGCATCCAATCTATTTGCTTATTATCTGGCATTTGACAGGATAATTCTCTCTCTCGATCGGCGTGGAGGACGAAGCGGTGTAAGATGGCTGCGTTGCGGTAAAGTGTCTGCCGAGTCTGCTCATTGTTTGTAATCAAACTACTAGTATACCATTCTCTGGACACCAGCGGAAGTTGGTGAAGAAATTGCAATAGGAGATAAGATGTAATTTTGATAACGATTTCTGTGGGCAGTAGGTGCAGCATAATCGAGGAATGTTTCTATGATCATCGGGACCGACTGCTGGACAATAGGAGTCCCAGTAAAATTCCCACGAGCATCCGATTGGCGTCTCATTTCGGAAAGAAATGCCACTCACCTTGCCATGGATGATATACCAACTTTGCGTGACGCTATTGTGCCGCATTCGATGAGAGAATGTTTGCATTGGTTAGCTATTTGGGCGGAGCCCCCGAAAGGGTCCCGGCTCCTGTAGCGGCCCCGACCTGTGTGAAGATGAGCCGAGGTGAGCTGCGAGGGTGGGTGGGCAACCTCGCAGCCTCGGGCTCTGAAGGTCCGGGTACCACCATCAGGGCCACAAGAGCATGAATGTAACTATGTAGCTGTAGCAAAGAACCTAGATAACACTACTAGTAGTAAAAGATATCACAGAAGAATTGTAATAAAAGTAGGCTGCGAGAATCCAAGAGAGAGCGAAGGATAAGAGAGTGGAGGGTGGGGAAAAGAAAAGCTGAAGACGGTAGGCTCGGGCCTGCTGGAGTATTGCGCGAGCACTGAGGTGCGGAGACAAGAGACGCCACGTGCTGCACAGCCGCTGTCGCGAAGTCTTAACTCTAACCCTACAATCGTGCCTCCTTTCAGGATACTACCAACACAAAGATGTTGCAGTTCCTGACGATAGTCACATTCTCTTTTGATACCACATCAGCACTCATGTATGGGGTGCCCATCGTATCGCAATATCTCCGAATGGCTGTATTCTCGCAAGCACATCCACAGACAGCACGGCTCGATTATGGAACCTCCAGAATGGCCAGTCTGAGCTCCTCCAACACGAAATATAGTGAGCTGCGTGTCGTTTTTGACAGATGGAAAGCTACTAGCTACTAACTTTGCATGGACAACAATGTCATTGTTAGAAAAGCTGGCCTCAACGACCTTCTGTTGAATCCAAATGTGAGTTGATCATTTCTCATCTCTAATACTGAACGCGCTGGCTACACGACAGATATTGCGGGAACAGGCGGGAATCTAGTCTGGGCCTTAGGGACCCCGAGCTTCATCGTCCCCGCCCTTGGAACCCCTAGTCCAACGGTGTACACGACACCTTTATAAATCCATGCCATTCAATTTAAACATATCCATTCCAGGCTAATGCTATACGACACGAGAATGCCCATCAACTACCCCCAGGTTTTTTCGACTCCTCACCCCGTCGCTCTTTTGTACATCATTTGTATCTCATCGTGATTTTTTCCTCACTTCCGTATTCTCAGCCTTACATATACCAGCTTACGCCCTGTATCTCCCTCTTCTTCACGTCAACATTCTGTCGTTGAGCATCTATCTTCACGTGGAGGTTCTACTTGGCTGGCTTTCCGGCACAATAACAATAATACATACGACACGCCACCGCGCTTTCTGCACTGAAATCCTTTCTCTAACTCGCCACCTAGACAGAGTGATGAAGACATCGAGTTACAGGAGAGTGGCCAAGCGGCCCGTAACTTTTTCCCTTCTCGGGTGTTTGATCTACTTGATATCATACAGTCAGCAGCAGAATTAAGATTCGAGAAAAAGAAAGCAAGGAATGCGAGGAACGCGAAGAATGCAGCTCACAACCTTCCAAGAGCAACATCATCGGAGCGGCTCAGGCCTAGCCAATTTCAGAACTACATGCTGTCTCCGCTTCGTCTACCACACCTACTGCTGCTGCTTCCGCAGTCACCATGTTGACAACGTCGCTCCCCGACGCAATGATACTACGAGCTGGACGCTGGACTAGCTTCCCACTCTTTATCTGTTGCCTGTCCGCTCAATATACCGAAGGTCATTATTAATCTATCCATTTCCGTCGTTCGAAATCGGTCATGTTTTTCGCAATTCCTCGCATGCTCTCTCATTGGTGTGCTTCACCGCTAACCCAAATGTGCTACAAGAATTTTGTAAGGCTCCAGCTATTGATTTTACAATATAATCTAACAGTCGTTGTACCACACCGTTCCTACAGGTCTTTGCAGCATTTTTAATGACACACAAAGGTATTAAATAGTGCTAGTGCTGTTCCCGCGTCCCATTCGTTGCTCGCCGATACAGAGCATTTGAAGTTTCAGACAGGTGTGACGGGTCATGTTCCGCATAAATCCCAAGATCATGATACCAAACAGGCGCTGACATCGGACAGTCGACCCAAAAACACTTGCTATCTCAGACTTCAATCAAATTTCTATGAGCGGACACAGCCAGTTTTCATCACCAAGGCCTTGTGGTAATGAAGAGGCTATGTTGCGTCACAATGGGTGCGCCAGGTTGGACGGCGCTGGTGGACGTAGTGAATGGCAGCGTAGTACACAGGTTGGCAAGTTCTGATATGTTGGGCCTCAGAACACAACGTGCTACACTGCGTTCCATCCAGCGCAGAAAATCCAGTGCAGCTGTACAGCGCGCCATATGGAAGACCAAAGGCGCCAGTATTGGATGCAGCGTGGCAGAGCTTTGTGGAGCCGCTAGGGTTTTGAGTTGAGGGGTGTGTCGTCGGTCTGTTGGCGAACTTCAATAATTTACCCCCTGCATGGAATATCAATGATCTTATTGTACAAATTCACGAGGTAATGTTGATGAGGCGATAACTCAGACGTGTATACAATGCACCATACTCGGATTAGGGGCGAACCAATTGAGCCCATGAGCCTGTGAAAGCCTGTTCTGCTCCGAGAACGGGTGCCAGTTGAAGAAGATGCCCGTGTCCGATATCTGCAGACATGTTATAAGGGAGAGATATAGACTATTGTCATATTTCATGACACGGCAGACAGATGCGCCGGGGCGAGATGGGGCCTCTGCCGTAAACTTGCTGATTTCGGGGTCCAGGTTTATGATGTATAGACCCTTGCGCTGTGACGTAGGTTTAGCGCGCGTTGCACAGGCCGTGTATGAGTGGCTGAACTTACGGTTGCTATTGCAGCTTTTTCGTTCAATTCTCCCAGGGCAAGATATATGGAGATGTCCTGGCTATTGTCCGGGAAAGGACTGAAGTTGAGCACGACTGCGATTTCACTGAGAGTGGCTTCGCGATTGATGAGTCTTTCGAAACCAGGGATCCAGATGAAGTTCCCCAAAGCTGTGAGGACTACTAAGTCCTTGCCTGAAGAAGATACGTGGGCTACGTATCTAAAGGTTAGCTAAACGTTGTAGATCACCAACATCTAGAACTTACCTGCTTTGAAGTTACTCGCGGATGATTTAGAGCGGTGTAATGCCTCATGAAGTTGTTGGGGCTGGAAGAGAGAAGAAAGGCATGCAACACTGTTGCTCTCCGGGAGTACGTCCCATTGTGTGCGTGGCAACATTTTTTTCGTCAGCTTATAAACCAAGCCCCCTCCATCTCTTGCAAAAATGCGTAGCTGTAGGGACCCGCAGAAGAAAGCATACTTGTCATTGACGTCGACGTAGTTGAGGTGCCCTAGATTCCCATGTTGGTCCTTCCCTTGTATGTTGCTAATCGTCTCAACATGACGTGAGGTCGGCACGTCCCACACATATGCGTTATTTTCGTTGGCTATAATCAGCGTTGGATACGACAGACGGAAATTAGAGGTACGCTCGGGCATCTGAATGAGGGCCCACGGTCTGAAATGACCACGACCCGTGGAGGAGGGATAACGTCGGGCGGCTTCATGCGAGGCGGTGATCATGGAACCGTTAGGCCTGGAGTTATCTGGGATGTCTGAGTAATGGAATCCGTGGGCAAGGCGCCAGACTTCGATGCTATTGTCGTGACGATTGAAGACGATGTACCCGCGATCATATTCGCAGTGAACGTAACCGGGTATATGAGTAGTCTGTGTGATCGAACCGGTTCAAGATGAGGTGGACGGGCAGATCGATCAAGTTACCTCTGCCCAAAGCACACGGTCAGTGTTGATATCGGTCACGTAGAGGCCTTCAGTGTGGTGAGTAGTTATCACGAATCCCTCATTTTCGTCAACTTTGATTCGAAGCACAAATTTGCCTGTGGCAGTTAACTCTTTCGCAGTGGATGGTGCCTTGCCTCGCCAACCCTTCTCAATCTCCAATCGTCGTCGACCTAGTGGGGATGGTCAGATGGTACTAGCTGCATCACTGTGATTGATGCGGAACACAGACATAACTGTTTCCAATCTCTTTTCTTATCTGATGTTTGAGAGGATGACTCTGCCTCGAGATCAGCATGGAGGACGAAACGGTGTAGGATGGCTGCATTGCGGTAAAGTGTCTGCTCGTTGTCTGCAATCAAACTATGCCACTCTCTGGACACGAGCGAAGCTTGGTGGAGAGATTGTAATGGGAGATAGGATGCTACGTGGATAGCGATTTCTGTGAGCAGTAGGTGCAGCATGGTCGAGGAATGTTTTATAGTCGCCTGTGACTCTTTATATCTAGTGAACCAAGGTTACATCTTGCCCTTGCCCACATCGAGGCCCAAGGGAGTTCAAAATTAAACGTTAAACGCCCAAATTGAATCTTGATGCCCAATGCCCATGCCCTAGAGTCATGCCCAACATCCAGGCAACGCCCACGACAGAGTACTCCAAGAACAAACTTACTCAATAAATGATCATCCGGTACACGACCATGACGGTAGTAGTGGTGACTGCATGTGAACGCGCTCTAGTGCAAGTTGATGTCAGTTGAAATCCCTGGTGTTAGGGAAGATTTATGTACATAGAATTGAGCCGGGCTACTAAGTAAATAAGTACTCATTGGACAGTCACGGTGGACTACGGAGCAATGTAATTTATACAGTATAAATAGGGGATAGAGTCTAGACACGATATAAATTATTATCCTTCCATTCGAGTCTTACTCGTGGACAAAATCTCCAACACAATCTCCAATCGTCGTCGACCTAGTGGAAATGGTCAGATGGTGCTAATTGCATTGGTGCATAACACAGACATAATTGCTTCCAATCTCTTTTCCTATCTGATATTTGGGAGGATGGTTCTGCCTCGAGATCAACATGGGGGAGGAAGCGGTGTAAGATGGCTGCGTTGTGGTAAATTGTCTGCTCGTTGTCTGCAATCAAACCATGCCACTTTTTGGACACGAGCGAAGCTTGATGGAGAGATTGTAATGGGAGATAAGATGCAATTTCGATGGCGATTTCTGTGGGCAGTAGGTGCAGCATGATCGAGGAATGTTTTATAGCAGTTGCCTGTATTCACATAGTGAACCAAGATTACATTTTGCCCACATATTATATATAGGTGTTTAAAGTTACAGCTATTTGTTGAACGATGATACTAGGCCCTACGCGTAAACTGCGCGTGTTCTCCAAAGCCTTCGTTATGCTTTACCGCAGGCCCTGCGGCAGCGATGACTAAAATACACAGCAATCTGCTTATACAACAGACAGCTAAGTACACAGAGTCATGAGCGCTTGAGCACTGGCGAATGGGTCGTTGTCGCATCGCGTCTTCACGAGATTCTGTAAGTCTTTCACTTGTCTTTGCCCTAGAGACTAGAGTTATGCCTTATATCTAGGCCCAACGCCGATGACAGTAGCTACTTGTAAGTAATAGAAGTACAGCGTCGGCGATCGGTAAGGACCGCGTGCGGTGTTGGCAAATGTCCGGAAAATCCCGAGGCCAATGAGCGACTGTTGAAAACGAATAGCGTGTATCTCCGCCTTCGCCTCTTTTCTCTGCTACCGGTGTTGCTCGTTCATCGTGCTCCAAATAACCATGAGCCAGCGTATCCTTTCCTCCGTCCTTCGCGCTCGGCCTACTGCCGTTCTTTCTCGCGCTGCCGTCCCTGCCCTCACCACCCCCGTCCGCTTTTCATCATCGGATTCGCACAGTCAAGAAACTTTTGAGCAGTTCTCTGACCGCTACGTTACTTTCTTCCAAGGCGCGCAAGATCTCTTCGAGGTGCAACGTGGCCTGAATAACTGCTTTGCACACGATCTTGTCCCTTCACCTGGCGTCGTTGAGGCTGCCCTGCGTGCAGCACGCCGGGTCAACGACTATGCAACCGCCGTCCGCGTGTTCGAGGGTATTAGAGAGAAAGTCGAGAACAAGCAGCAGTACCAGGCTTATTTGGATGAGTTGAAGCCGGTTAGAGAGGAGCTCGGTGGGTACTCGTTCTAATAAATGTTGCTTCTTTTCTTACCATCGCCTTTCTACGTCCTTATAGGTATAGACACAAAAGAAGACCTTTACACCTCATAAAACCTGCCAGAGCAGCTTATTCCAGTGAGCTAACCCTATTCGCATCTTTCTGCCTAAGCTAATATGTTCATTTAGTAGATGGCAGTGCTTCGACTATTATCGTCACTTATTTGTCTTCCAAAGCGCACGGATTCTATATCATTACACCCCGTTGTGACCTAAATTGAGCACTGCTTCTACTCTCTGCTGTATAGACCGTTTGAGGGTAATTGACTTTCTTCCGCATGAGGTGCCATCTCCAAGTAGAACTGTTTGAGTGCGCCTAAACTTATTTCATATGAGGACCTAATACAGGAGAACTGAAGAGACTAATTCTCGTGCGAAGGCGTGCAGTTGTACTTCCACATTGTATCGACTTTTCCACGGATCCTTTCGTTTGGTCAGTCCATTAATTTGGCTCAAAGCTCAGTTCGGAGTATGCCTGTAGTTCCATGAGAGACTCTGGTACACCGCGCTTGTCCCTCATATCACTGGCATGGAAGAAACACGATTTCCAGAGAGAAAGCTATGGCCATGATACACATCAGTATGTCCAATTATCGCTGTCTTATCCAGGTAGTCTGGCACCCGTGCTGCCCGACAGTTGTCGAGATCTACCTTGCATATTTGCATATTCCAAAGGCTTTTGAACCTGTGCAGCGATGTTTCCAAAATTCAAAAAATGAAACGTACTTCGCTCTAAATGGATGATTCACTTCGCAGCGAAACAAATAATGCAATTCACGCCGTTTCAACGAGCTAATATGCTTTCCAGCCTTATGGGCATGCTGTAGTACTATTGTGACCCTCGCAGCATGGTTTCCTGGTTTCCGGCTGCTATAGTTTCCAGATGCATCTCCTGTCTCTTCAGGATTGAAGACAGCGCTACTCTAGCCAGATGGTGACGTCAGCAATTGCCACTCTCCGCAGAAGGTCGATTCACTTCGACAGTCCATGTCCAAGTTTACACCGGAAGGACCATTCAAGGGTCGCTGATCTCGGTATGCAGTTGTACAAGTACGTGTCCCCATGCGTCTTATATCGGTTGGTTGTTGAAAACTAACGGATGTCGCTGGAGGAGAAAAATACGACGGATGTAACCGTGCAACCGTTAATTGCATTGGAGCCCCTAGTTATGCCTTCAAGGCCAAGAAAAAACGAACTGCCAAGCACATACTGTACATCCACAATGATTCTGAATCCATTTCGATACTGTGAATCGACAGCGACAACTTAATACGTTGAATCTGACTCATACACGACTGGCAGCTAATTTGAGACAAGTTTCAGGTTTCAGGTGTAGACTAGTGGCGCCGAACACCGCACACGCGCACGCGCACCGGTGAGTCCCGACGATATCGGTGAGGCACCATGATTGTCTTCGAAGAACTAATCAAATCCAATTCTCATTCAACTTCAGGTACATACCTGCCTTCTTCAAGTTGCAGTTCCTAGTAGGCCTTGCAGCCATTGGAGCATTGTTCCCTGGGATAGCTCAGCGGGTACGTTGATTGCACACTGGCACCAACCAACTTAGCTAAGACATCCCTGGGTATAAGAATAGTCTGTTCAGCTGAACGCGACAGACACGTCAAGCTCTTTCAGGTACGGCTTTCACGATATCGCCTTGTCGATTGAAACAAGTAGTAGATCATGGGATTCATGGACAATGAGGCGTTACAGAAAAAAAGAGCCAGTATATAAATATATATGTCAATTGTCTCGAAAACACGCGTCCAAGTGTCTGGCAAATAAGTTTACCTAGACTATGCATGAACACTAGTGACCGGCAAGGCATATCATGATCAAATGATTCAGATTACTGAGATGCCGTTATCGTGTTCGCCGGATCCTAAAGCCTGATGGATGGATAAACGGCCAACTCAATGGCTTTGTGGAGTGGGATATTTGCGAGCAGAGTTTGAAAAATGATATTACAATTACTTGAGTCCAATCTGGAATGTGATACGTGATAGTGGTGTGGGGCTCCGGGATAAATGCATAGTGAGAGAGGAGCATGAGTAGGAGGTATGGTAAGAGGAGGAAGAGCAGGAGGCACTCACATAAGAGGAGCGGGAGCAAGAGAAGCAGGGAGACGAGCAAGACGAGCTCGCGAAATT
Source organism: Rhizopogon vinicolor AM-OR11-026 (assembly GCA_001658105.1). Classification (NCBI taxonomy): domain Eukaryota; kingdom Fungi; phylum Basidiomycota; class Agaricomycetes; order Boletales; family Rhizopogonaceae; genus Rhizopogon; species Rhizopogon vinicolor. Next base: position 10,540 of record KV448534.1, read on the forward strand.
CGCGAACGACACGGATTTAGAAGATGTTACGATATAACTTGTGATTAGATAACGCCATACTCTCGGGCATCCCCCGATTGGCGTTTATAGGCTTTTTTTTTTTTTTTACCTGGTACCAAAAGCATGGAGCGCGCTCAATTGATTCAATTGAAGATGAAATACACCCTCAGGCCGCTAGGTGGCGTCGATCAGCGCTCAAGCTTGCACCGAATGCAAAATGCCGGAGAAGAGGATATATCTCGGAACAGACCAAGAACATTTACGTCTCGGACGCGTTGATGTCGATCATCGACATCGAGATACGACTCCGCAAGGATAATTTCGAACTGTGTCTGAATCTGCAAAGGGCTCTCAGTATGACCACTGGACCCTGGTACTACTATAGCATGTGTGAATACATTTCCTGATCAGCAAGACGCCGCAATCGCGAAGATGAAGATGAAGATATTATGTACTATGAATGATTCCTGAGAACGTTCGAAATCTCGCCCGACGATAAAGAAACGACTATCTAGTATCTTCAATTCGAATTCGTTTGTGTCTGTCCTATGATAGAAGACTGGCCCAACGATGAACGCTAACACCAAGTTGAGCGCCGAGCATTGGTAAATGAAAAAATACCGAGGTCTGGAGTCAATCTGGGCGACAGGTGTCGATAACCATAGGCTCGGATGGTGTGGCGATCATATCAACGACATCGACGATTGGTGTTGCTCGATGAACTGCTCCGAACTTCTCATACTATGATTGAACGATATTATTGAACGACGAGCAGGACAGAATTTCAACTTGATTGTGCGCCAATTGTGCGGTTTGTGGAAACGCGCATTGCCGGCGGGGCTCGAAAACTCAAAGACTTCCAAAGAACGCGAACCCCTATGGTAGATTAGTAGCATATTTCCAAAACATAGACAACAGCTCAGAGTGACAGGCATATATATCAATGCGACGTGCTCAAATGTTTTTGTCCATGATGGTATGTTGTGGTATGTATATATGTCAGGCTGAGACGGATACATCATAGTAAGTCATAAGGACGTATGTAGGCAGAGCGGAGTAGAACCAAGTAAAACCAAAAGAAAGACTGTCCAGGAGATCGTGTCGTGTGCGTAGCCAGTAAATAGTACATACGAGATAATGTCAGTAACGTGAGCGATGATGAATGGTAGTAGTACAACTGAGTAAGTAAGAAAAAAAAACAATCGTGGAGGATATGAGACGAGTAAAAACCACAGATCACAAACAAAACAGACGGAATGCATGTACACGCAGATGCAGCTGCGAAGGGGGGCATGGCTTTGCGCTACCCTCGAAGGCGGACGGACGGAGGTCGTGATAAGTTACCGTCAAAAATCGTCAAATCATACAAACGGACATCGTCCCCCGTTCCCCAAAGAGCACTCGGGATTCCCATTTCACAAAAAGCCCTCATGCCAAAACACCCCCGTCACCGCCCATCATCGGCCCGTGTTCAGGCGGGCCTTGAGCAAAGCACCATCTCGTCACAAATGCATTATACAGCGAATCACCAGACAAACCATCACTACCCGGCGGGAGCCCAGGTATCCCGCTAGATGACTGACTCCGACCCGAAGGAAGTCCAGGCACACCAGACGAAGATGGAGATCCATGAAGTACAGCCAACCCAGGATCCGTAGTGCTCCTCCGCACAATCGGCTCTTTCCCCAACATAGTAGATTGCACAGGAGGTGACATCCACTCCCAGTCATCAATATGCGACTGTGCTTGCGGACTTGGAGGACGTGCGTAGTTCGCGGGATGTCCATTAATGAGTACGCGCGGTGCCATGTTGGGTGATGCAGAAGGCGTGGAGAGTGTTGAAGAGGCGGGTGAGGGGGATTCGTAGTCGTGCGATTGTGGGAGTCGGACCTGGAGCGTTGGACGTTGGGCTGTAGTGGTGGGCGAGGGTGGAGAATGTGGATGCTGTGTGGGCATGGAAAATACCGGGGAAGTGGGGCGGACAGGGGGTGCTGCGTAGTTAGGGAGACGGAGCTTGCCTGATCCCAACGAAAATGAAAATTTCTCCTTGCCGTCTCTCGTCGGCGAGGACGAGGGTGATGACCCTTTATTTGAAGATGAAACGAATAGGCCGCGAGCATGTTCGCGGGACATGGGTGGGGGAGGTGCCACCATTGAGGGTACCATGGGCTCTAGTGAATTTTCGCCGTTAACTGACCGTCAGAAAAATACAAAAAAATCAGAATACTTACCAGGTGCTGTCTCTCTCCTCATCCTGGTGGATGACGATGGGGAAGGGGACGATGATGCTGCGCGGAAAGCAACTCGGTAATTTCCGCCGTCGTTGTTATCCCACCATTCACCGGCAGGACCTGGAAGTTCTGTCGGTAAAGTGGGATACATCGAGTCAACCCTGTAACGTGCGGCAAGCCACAACACTCGTGACCCCAAATTATGTCCGTAGTCCTCCAAACGAATGATGAAAGAAAACCGATCCCACCCAGGATTGCTTGTCCCTCGAGCAGCGAGGTCGCCAAGTGTTGTTTTGGATGAGGACAGTGCAAAGAAAGGTGGAAGTGACGGGAGTGAGACGACATGTCGCGCTGTCACTTCGCTCACCGTTTGCCAGTCATCAAGGGTAAACCGTACAGCGACATGCTTCTCATACGCGAGGTTGCGCACGAGAACGGTGCCGCTTAGATGTGGGTTGACGCCTGTTGATGAAGCGTACGAGAAAGCGAGAGACTCAACTAGGACGTTGGCATGAGGAGAGATATCAGTAATGGGGACCGCAGATGAAATAGTGGGGTCAATGTCGAATTTGGGCGTCGAAGGGAATTTTGGGAAGGGAAAGCCGATTGATGGCTGATCCTCGCCTTCTGTCTCGGTTTCATCGGCGTCGGGGGTACTAACTGCCGCTGGACGAGCAGATCGGCTGAAAATGCGAATAGAGGTTAGGGCACCGTCTGTTTCAGGGAAGTGAACATTTTTGTGTGGATGGGTAGGTGTGGATGGTTCAGAACGGGAACGCAAGTGGAGATGATTATTAGGGCGAGGGGTTTCAATAGAATCTGGGATGGAGAGGGAGGAGGTTGATGATTTAAGTGATGACTTGAGTGGTTTCCCATTGGAAAGAACTATAGTCGATGAGCCCCGAGATAGTGATGGACGAGAAATGATGGACGGTGAATAAGGACCAGGAGAGGGGGGAGATGGGGACCGGCATGGAAATGGAACGGCGGCAGGTAAATTGGAATCATCTGGCGGAGAATTTTTTATCGGGCTGTCAGACAAGGTATGTGTCTGCTCGTCGGGGTCTGACGATGGCGGAGAGTGGTCATCGTGATCTTCGTCACCGTGAATATGAAATACGGGGGACTTGCGACTCTGGGCGGGTGAATGAGATTTTCGCCTTGGGAGGGAGCCTAATGAGACAAATGCCCCTGGGCCGCGTTCATTTGAGAAAGTTGGTGAGCGGGTGCGGTGGGTATCAAAGGGCATCTAGAATGACGTCAGTAAAAGAGAAACGTCATGTTAGGTGGGTGTTAAATACCTCTCAGAACCCCTGGAGGGAGGGAGAGGGAGAGATGGGTGGGTGGAAGAAGTTGAGACGAATGAGATGTTTATTTTCTTGTTGTATACTCCAGTAGAAAATTCATTATTCTCTCCGAGATCTGATCGAAGTTCGGCATGCCTAAAATAGTAATAGTTGTCAGGACATGCTCCACTTAGATCGAAACATCCAGATTCGAGATCTCACGTTCGTTATCTGGCCTCGTCCGGACTCGTCCTTTATCGAGTTACTACGTAGCATAGCTAGCACAGCCGTAGAATTCTAGCCTTTCCATTATCATATCTTCCAGCTGCCGACTCCACTTCCACAGCGCATAATCCTCGCAACAATTTCAATTTTCCGTGCGCTTATCGACTCACCGGTATTGAGCCACTTCAGTGCCACTTTTTACCCAAGTATGTCCTTTGCGCCTCCCTGGCATGCCTATAACTACCGACCCGGGCCCAACATGTTCCAGTACTCAGACGGTCTCAGAGCATCATCGAACGTTTATCATCTGATGGGCTTTTTAGTATCCTTGTCACTAGTAACTAATCTCTGAGCTCGACTCTGCTTCAGTGTTCTATCACACCAAGATCCCGTCGATCGCGGATTTGCAGTAGCATATGCAACCGCATTTTTTACTATTCCCTCCTCTCACCGCCTGATCCCTGCTTCGACATTTCCATAATAGTCAGTCTGTTCATTCGGTTCATAACGTCATCGTGGTATGCTTTGTTAATCGACCTGTTGTTCCTGACTTAGACGTTCATCATGATGCATGACTCCGCCATCGTCGTCATTTATGCGTCACTCTCAATCTCTCCCCACGACACCCCATTATTTTTCTGGTACGTTGTGCAATTGTTTTCCTCCTCTATGGATTCACCGAGAGCTCCGGCGAGAATCGATTTAGCATAAGCTAGTTCCCCAATTGCAATGAGGCTGTTGCTTCTCGTTTCGAAATCTATCGCCATCCTCGGATTTCCCATATTCCTCCAACCCCTCACCCGGTTTATCCCGCCTCTCTGCACTTGTTCATGCTATCCATCAAAGATCAAAGATACCTCTCACGTCACCCACTCATCTCTCACCGCTCTCCTTCCTATACATTGCTCTATCTCTAAGCCCGCATCCATTGGCGCGATAACCCTTCGCTTCCAAGCGCCCTGCCATACAGTACGGTATGCCTTCATGTCCGTCATTTCCCGCGAACCTACTAGTACGATCTCGGCGCCGCCCGGAGAACTACATTGATCATCGACAGGAGAGAACAACAGGCATATATACAGACCCTAATAAGAAGGAATACATTCGTTCCTTTAGCATGTATACGCCTGCGAGGCGCTACAAAGGGCCGCGCTCTCTGAATGCTATCTGACGTGGGAGCGACCCCTTTGTAACCTTTGTGGTGTCGCGTCGCATCACTCCCTAACGCCGACATCATTTTGTTCCGTCCACTGGTTGAAGCCTTCGTACTTATCTCCCTCGATTGTGCTTGTCCTGGCGGAACAAGAGATTAGGTGCGTTGATCAAGTAGTCCGCCTATCTGCGACTAGCTCCTTCAATCACACGCTTGCGACTTGGCACGTTCATCATAACGATTTCACCAGACTCTACATATGTTACTCACCCTCGTTCCTTACTGCAGTGACACGTTGCAATGTAAATACTTCTTTAGGCAAAACGTTTCATACATCATTCGAAGCAGAACCTAAGACGTGAGTACTTGAGTTACGATCATATAGATCTCAGGCTCGTCGATGCCGTCAGATGCCGCCGCCCGCCCTTCTTATGGTCACCTCCAGGCTCCGGGAGATAGCTCGCTGAGTTTCAACAGATTCCAAATAACCGTAATAACGCTGTAAAATTTCTAATTCCGTCAGTTCTGCTCTGTTCCAGACCAGCGCTTAGATATCGCAAAACCCCTGTTGACTTATCTAATTGATGTATGTTCATCTTTTGAGCCACTGTTAGGAGTCGATTGTCACATCGAAGTACTTCTGTTAGACAGTCATGCGTACTTCAGGCTCTGATAAAACCCCAATGACTCATCTCATTGTTGTATACCATGGCTTGAAACGTCTATTAGGAGTCGTTGCCATCGAAGTACTTCCATTGGACACACATGTGGACTTTAGGCTTAGATCGGCGCCCTATGCCTGATAAGTTCCAATATACTCATATCATGCGTTGAAGAACCTTCAAAAGAGTCGGGGATAGGTAATAGATCTGTGCTGTGCGTAGATATGATCCGGTACTGATATGATATATCCACTCGCGATGTCGCCTGAGGCTTGCGTGCTTGGTACGGCCGAGTCAGACTGCTAACACACACCGGTCATTGTGGATGACACCCATTGGTTTGCATTCTATGAGACTGATCCGAACGCAGCGAAGCGCTTTCCATTGTAGAGTGGCCGACCTGGACCATCTAGGCCTAAAACTTGTGTCCATTCCGAATATGCCCGAAAAAAAACATACACTCCAACAAGGTCCGACCGACACTGCCCCCCACTGCCCTCTGGTCGAGAAAGATCGATGAAGTGAAGCGCCGGCTCCTAATAGTAATATCGCCAGCGAGCCGCATCGGGAATCGGTGTGTGAGATGCAAGCCACGGCCCACCGGTCATCATCAGGGTAATCATTCTCGTTATAACACTTCAGCCTGAAAACTTGCACTTTCGTCTTGTCCCCTAGGAGTCCCTAGAAGATCAATCCACATGCGTCGAACAATGGATTCGTATAACTGGATGGAAATCACGTCAGTTTGATCAGCTGATGAGACTTTTTCGTCCTCTTCCATTCTGCATTCTACATTTTTGTAACCATAGACCTAAGCTCTTGGCCTCGTGGGACTGTTGGGGCCCTGGATCTGCCTCTAGGAAAGTCTGGAATTTCTAATAATTCCGCGGGCGTTTATTTTCAATTGTACGTCTTCGGAGCCGCAACCTTCTATACTAATGGAATTAGCGCGTAAATCATAATTAGAACTGCGGCTGAATGCCAACTCCCAGGGACCTGGGAGATCTAGTTACTAGATAGATACATAGATACATCAGCGAGGTTGGTTGACGCTTATGTGAGATGTAACACATAAGACAGAACTGAATGTTGACCATTTCAACGATATATGAATGAACGAGGCCGACGGTCGCGCATGGGCACTTTCGAATGGAAGAAACTAAGATGGCCGCGGTTCAGCGCCCAGCGCGAAATCGAGTAACGTGGACGACACAGGAACCAGAAAGCTTGGTAGGCTCCACCTTGAAGATGTGCAGGTCGGCCGTGTGACTTCATTGCTGGAAATTACAAAAAGTGGAGGATACAAGGAGATAGATCGGAGCTCGCGGGGCACCATATGCAAGGAGTTGGAGAGTAGTCAGCGTCGACAATACTGTAATAACATATTGCGGGGTGATAAGCTC
>KV448535.1:0-24477 GCA_001658105.1 Rhizopogon vinicolor AM-OR11-026
AACATGTTTTGAAAGAAAGCACTTCACACTCAGTGGGAGGGCAGGTTGCAATACCTCTAGAACAATTTAAATCATGTGACGGTGACATGAACTCGGGCTCACGGTAGGTATCTACCGCTAACAGTGCAAACGTCTGATAGCGACATACCAGATACAGGATCTTGATTATTCTCCAGCTCGAGTTAAGTAGAAATTCCAGCTTCATAATGATTGAGCTCAGAAACGTGCGCAGGAATACTAGCGATAAGAATATGTACCTCATCGTCAAACGTGATGATATAGTCATAAACCTTTATAGATGTATAGATGTCAATGAAAGGCACAGAAGCAACAACAACAGCACAGACCCAAACTATGGCTATGGATACTGAGTTGATATTCAGAGGAATCGTATTGTATCCGGCGATTGATAAGTTTGTTTATCTCACCATAAGCGTACTAATAAATGCATTCAGTAAAGATTTGTCAATCCCACTAGTACCAAACTCACGTTTAGGTACAGAAGAGAGTGTCCTACGGCGATGTCGGCTGGCGCATAGAGGGTCATGAGTTGGAGGAAGCCGTATGCAACATGGTGCTTGATTTAATTGACCGGTAATTTATATGTAAAAGGCACAGGAAACTTATCAGAACTTCAGAAACAGCGCTAAATACCAACGGTGGAGTTAACTTTGTGAAGAGTGCCCAATGAACTTGGGCGTGTGAGTAAGCATTTGCCAAGTCGTATTTACGTGCTCGCTCATTATTAATGTCGCAGCGGCGATGTTGGACACTGGAGATGCGGCATCGACGTCATAAGTAAGGATCGTCACGGTTGACGCGTACATAAACGAAATTGCAAAGAGCCAATGGCAACCTAGCTATTTCCTATGACTCAGCCGCAAGTCTCAAAATCACTCATTGCCAAGCAGCCATAAGTACGTCAATACTCCCAAGTGTTCCTGCCAGTAGTGGATCTTGCGACACGTCCCACAGTAGCAATATGAAATGTTAACGTCGCAGGTATCGCTTCCCTGCCAACTTACAGGTTGACCGGTCGACCCTTGACAAACGCTGTAAGTTACATCAGACAGGGTTGCTAGACGTGGACTTGGCGGCTACGCGAAGCGGGATGTCGGTCGTCCAAGGAGTCTAATCTTGGCAATGACTCTCATGATGCATCGATAATGGTACGCTTTCAAGTTCAAATTTGAAGTTGGTTTGATTGATATTACTACTAGTAACATGTGCAGCTTACGCACTGCTACACGCGTACGGAATGCCGGACAACTACGTAGTAAACATCTTCAAGAGCTTTTTTTATCAACGTGTGCGGATGACGATCCATGCCAATTGTCTTAAGTGTGCTTGGTTGATAAGTATCTCTTGGTTGGACACACGAACGAGCTGACCCTTGTCCTGCAATCCCATACTAGCTTAGACATTAGTCTTCGCGTTCAAATCCATACTCGACATTAGAAGGTTGGGTTTCCTCTCCGTCTTCGGGCCAAAACTCAAGCTCTACTCGTGGTGACGTCTCGCAAAGTCCTATTCGCTAGATCCTCCACCTTCTAGACAAACATTTGGAACTCCGGTGTCGTCCAGTTGTTCGTTAGTTGGCGGATCGCATTCGGCGTGTTGTCTTCCAAGTTGCTCTGAGCGGGGAACAGCGACTTTACATACTTCCATGCGTCGAGGTATACCTGTCGAAATGCTGTGCCGAGTAGCGCTATGTTAACTCGAACCGCGTGTACATAACTGTTCCATTGCCTACAGAAACACGAGTCCCTCTTCCAGAGAACCCACAGCAGCTACCCTCGCCATCTCAGCTGTATAATCTCGCGTAGCTTTGCGTTCTATCCGTCGATATTCAACTCCCATTCCTTTGCGGCCCCCTCGGAGAAAGCAACCTCGCGAATAATTCCCTGCAAGCACGTTGTCAGCAGAGCGAGCGTCTCTTTGTTCAATTCCTCTTCAGCAGCTGGTCCATCGAAGGGAATTTTTTATATGAGCAGACCGATGAAATATGGATATGCGTGTGCGGCGTCAATGCTATCCAGAAAGCAAAAGCGCAAGGCGAACTGGAGATAGGGTCAGGTTCCCAGCAGCTGTAAGAAAATTGTGCTGTATGACCGCAGAATGGGTAGGGCTTTCAAATGAGGCGTAACCTTCCATTGATGTGCATGTCGGTACACGTATTGAAGTTGGACATTGGGCAGATGCGGTAAACGTCATAGGACTTATCTTATCTTATCTTATCTTGAGCGTTATATTTCTTCATATTCATTCGTGCCAATCCATAAAGCGCTGCATGCGACGCATTATGATCAATCAGTCATACAATACAGTGTTAGTCTGACACAGTCCTTAAAGTTCACATTCCCAAATTCATCCGTAAGACGATAAGACGGGTATTGCCCCACTGTTTCACACTAGGATATTCGTAGCTATAGAGTGCAAGCATTCCCTAGATAGAGTTCCGATTTCCAATTGATAAGAAATGTATTCAAAAGTCAAAGAAAGTTTTATAGTTCCCTCACTTTCCAAGTAGCTCAACTTCCCAAACGCGCGCACATGCATCCGTCCCAGCACTCAAAACACGTCCCGTCTGTTTACCATCGGTTACACGTGCCTCACCGAGCCAAAGGACGCAGTTAACGCCCCCTGAACTAGCCCCTTTGATAAAGACGCGTTTCGAGGTGTTTTCCAAGCTCCAGATGTAGACATTTGTGTCAAGAGACCCTGAAACAACGTGCGTTGGAGGTGACGACAGAGCCTGAAGGAACGCTAGGGAGGATATGCGTGCAGTGTGCCAGTCCCAGCGAGTCGGGATGCGCTGGTGATCCACCATATCATATCAGCTGACCTGTGCAGTGATCAAGCGAACTTACCTCGCCAGTCTGCGAGTTATATAACGCAATCTTTCCAGCAGACTGTTGACGGTGATGTTAGTAATTGGAATCGATCAGTATTAAGATTTAAACACTCGCGTTTCCTTGTACTATCAGTGCACCGTCACTGGAGACAGACAGCGCAGTGATCGTGCCCTCGCTCTCAGGAAGTACACGTTCCTCCGTCAACGTATTGCCGTTCCAAGTGTGCACATGCACGCGTTTGTCCTCAAGAACTATGAGTCAAAAAGATCATATTGAATAAGGCACGATCCTCACCTCTCCACCGACTGCAACCACATTTCCTCCAGCACCTACCGCACTGGGTGCAAATGATGGCTTCAGCTCGAAAACCCGTTGATTATTACGGATGGCCTCAACCGAGCTGATGCCAGCGACAAAAAAGGTTTCGTCGGACGTTACCGCTACGGACTTGGGTTGCGATAATAAAGGGGTGGAAGCAGGTCTATCATGCCCATTTCAATACACGAAGACACGGATAGGGAAAGAACAGACGTGTATGCGGATCCGTCGATCTCTCGTATGTGATCGTCGTACCCCGTGGTGAACACCTTCCCAGAACTGGCAGTCGCCATGCCAGATACGAGACTGGTGTGCAGCGTGCCACCCACCAGCCGAACGGCATCTGAGGGGGAGGTCGTATCCGTGTCATACGATAGCACTCTCCCGTCCGCTGACCCAGCCAGGAATGTGCTCGAAGATGTCAACGAGGCTGCGGTGATTGCTTTTTGGGGTGCCTGTAAAAGATTGTCATGCAAGGCACCATGAACCCAGGATGTATTATGTACCTGAAGGATGCGAGTTGGCCCCTCAACAGTTCGCGGGTCAAAGACGTTCAAATCGCCAGACATGGAGAGTGACACAAGATCGCTGCTGCCACTCCAGACACCGCCGACCTGCTGATTGGGCACTCCAGTACCAACCGTCCAAGCCTGCAATGACTTGCGAGTCTCGATATCCCCTATACATCCCAAGTTCAGTCAAGGAAAGCGCAGTACATTGTTGTGCGTACATAGTCTAACGGTGCAATCCAAAGAAGTCGTGAAGAATGACTTGCTATCTGGGCTCCACGAGCATGACATCTGAAATATCATATGAGCTTCCCAACCTCAGACGGTGTTTCTCTAGACTCTAGCGACTCACGATAGTCCCTTTGTGGGGACTGTCAGTGAGCTCTGCGACCGTCTCACCGGTCTTCCCATCGTAGAGGAAGATTTTAGAGTCTGATCCCACGCTAGCGAAGTGATCGCCTGAAGGCCCAAATTGAACGTCTTGCACATATTTGGTGTGTGTTCTGATGGTCTTCACATTGTTTACAGTCAAAACTTAAGACACCATAACAAAGTTTCAGACCTTGTCATATTTGAAAGGGACTCCTGCAGGGCGCCAAGATTTAGCGTTCATCCTATATCCTTAATGGACAAGTACCTTGATGAAAGATGATGGCATTGTCATCGGAGGCGGTAGCTGCCCTGAAAGGGCGCTGATGCCTAATCGAAACAGCGTTGATGACCTGCCAAATATGAGCTTGCTGATTCAGGGAAAGTGTAAAACAAACCTTTGAGTGACCGTTAATTTGTCCTGACGAAGATCCGGAATCGACAAGAAACGCATGGCCGAATCTTCGAAATCTCATTCAGTCCCTGTCCGATTTGCACAAGTGAACATTCCTCGTACTTCTCCCTGCCATCACCAACGGCAACTATTCGTTTGCTTTCGCTATCCCAAGCTAGGTCGTTTCTACCGATTGAGTGCATTTGTACCCAGAAAAGTGCAAGGATAGAGACTATTGCTTACACTTTCCCAGAAAGCACTTTGTATTCCCACTTCACAGATTGATCTTCGCCTATCGTATCCCATATCTTAACTGAAGGATCACAGTCCTGATCAGCAGTGTTGTCGTCACATATAGCACAGGTAGATGCACACCTGTGCCAGTAGTGTCTGCTGATGCGCAGTAAAAACCAGATGGCGAGAAACGTGCGACGGTCGTATTGTATGCGTGGCCAGAAAAAGTCGTCGATAAAGCCGTATTCTAGGTTAATATCAGCAATGGCATGGGCACGAAGAATACAGATTCTCACTTTAAGGTCACGGATCTATATGTAAATAGCTCATCAGCGCACAGCGTGAGGATCGTAGGAGGGGCGGCGACGCACGATCACAGTTTTGCCATTGGCATAAATGACTTTATCTTTGCTAGCTGATAGCTTCGTTGAAGTTCCACGCACAGTATTTGGAGAGCAAGGATATAAAGCTATTTGCTTAGATGACATTGCAATGAAGGGTGTCTAGCGAGGAAAAGAGTCTGGAGATCGATGATTGATGTGCTGGTACTGCGGAACCCTGTGCCTGGGCCGTGTGCCAGGGGAAAAGACACAATAGGAAACCAGAGGCAAGTCATGTTCAAGCTTTCAAGTTTCAATTGCGAGTTTCACAATAGCCTAACCAATAGTCGTGCCTTCAGCGCCTCAGCCCTAGTAAATAGCTAAGGCATTGAAGGCACGACTATCCTCATTATATAGAGGAGACTATAGCTAAGGATGTGCCGCTTTATCCCCTGCGTCTTATTATCTTATTCCTCCTTCTCCAAAAGAGCAGTCGCATACTTTCCGAGTCACAACTTCACAAGTCGTCGTAAGGAAGTTCAAGCTCCTGGTTTTGGCATCTTCGCATTCGCACACGCCTGCCTTCACCTCGATACTTCGCTATCGACCAGTGGGCACCGTGACTTCGAATGAAACCATCCACGGACCCGATGAGGCGGGCAGAGATGTACAGCGTGCTCCCTGCACCTGTTCGCATCTTCTAAGTTCCAACTTGACGCGTTGATGCAGTCTAGTATACTTATGGGCCCCCCTCTCTTCGTGTCAATGCAACTCTGTTCGCACTCCCATGGAACCTTTTCTTTGTCTCGCACTTCCTAGTCCAACCTCGAGCAGATATAATGCCCCATCATACAGAAGGAACACCTATCTTCGTTCTATTAGGGTCTGACTACGGGAGACTAGCTCCAACAGGTCTTTAGTTGCTATGGATGTGCTGTCCCAGCTTCCTGGAACTTGTAGGTCTATCCTGTGATGGCTTCCACTCACGAGCCTCATAGTATGGGATCCTGACCTAGAAACTATGTCGGCAGTTCAATTGTTAAACGAGTTCATTTGAGTTTCTAGTTTTAGAATACGATTCTATCTGATTACTTTGCGAGGACAGATGCATGGATGGATCGATATCCAGCGCTCTCTTTTTCTTCATGTACATAGATAGCTCTCTCGTTCTTTAGATAGTTCTCTTTTTTTAGATACATCTGTTCTTTATATAGTGCTCTTTAAATAGAAAATATTATCTTTAAATAGTTCTCTTTATATAAACCCATATATCGTCATCGACAGGTCGATTCGATTTGTTCCTTGCTACGCATTGTGGTGTGGCGCGCACGGCAGCCGTAGGTATACTTCTGGACTGGATGATAACGGAGAACACTCAGTACAGTAGTATCTCTTTGATATTAATGAGGTCATATATACTTGCAGATATCAAGATTAACATGTACACAAGGTGCTAAAGAAGGATTTGTGAAAGGAAAGGTGCAAAACCATAACACAACTAACAATAGCTTACAGGCCGCCATGCACAGAATAGCGAGTAAGTAAATAGGAGAAAAAATCTTAGTCGTCTCGTGGACATTCTTCAGGAGAATAATTCTTCAGTGGATCTTTCCTCAATGCTTCTGCTTCAGATCCTACCACAGGCCCTCTTTCTCCTGCAGTTTTCGGTTTCATCACCGTCTCGGGTGCGGCCACCGCAGCAGCCGGCATACTGGGTGTCTCATGCTAAATCGATTACGCAGCCTTCAGCGAAGTTCTCGCAGATGGGGAGAAACGGTACTCACATCATCTCGAAAGGGTGTGAATCGAGGAGTAGACGGAATGCCACCACCATCGCAGCCAACACCATCGGAAATGCCATGCGACGGTACAATGGTGCTATTCTTAGCGGGGGTCTTCAATGCTGCATCTTTCTGCTTCGACATGGGAACGGGAGGTGGGGGCATCGCGCTCCTCGTTTCCACCTCATCCGGTCCAGGATCTCTGAAGGGCACAATTTTGGATGCAACTACGGAACTCGACCCAGATACAATTCGTCGAGTGCGACCTGCTTGCTTCAAGGTGCTGCCTGCTGCTTTACCGACCTCAGGGATATTTTCTTTCACCCGAGATTTACGTGTTCCAACATCAGGATATGAAGTGAATGAATCCGCGGCATCCGCTGATTCTGCACCAGAGTGATCAACAAAGATCTGGAGACGAGCGTTCGAGCCTGGCCGGGATCCAGGTCGAAACCCGCGACTATCGGCTTGAGATGAAGTCGAAGGAATACGTGAAGTAGACCCGGATAAAGGTGCTGCAGTAGAAGATGAGGAGGCCACACCCAACGCGGTTCTGCGAGGTGGAGCATTTGGAGCAGGGGGCGGAGGCATTGCAGCGGCGGTCATCATTCGTTTCTGGAATTCACCATGCTTGGCTACAAGGCGATCAAGTGGGACAGCCTGACGGGCAATGCCAAGTAGATACGCAGTGTCTGCTTCACTGCGCCTGGCAATGACCTTGCTTTAGTGATGAGCCTTTCGGAAATTAGGGTAAAGCTTACCGTCCGGCTCTCTCAAGGGCAGCAGCGTGTTCCTCATATAGGAGAGCATGATCGGTTCCAATATCATTTGCGAGTAGAAATTTGTAGATGATAGTCGGTTTCTCCACATAGCTCGCATAAAGTATCCAAAGTTTGAGGTACGTCAACTTCCCTGTCCATTGTCCATTTCGATTGTCCTTCAATACTCTTGTCGCCTCTTCCAAAAGCTCTAAGAGTCCAGACTCTGCGCTTTGTCCTTGAGGGTAATTTTCAAGAGTCCAGTGAACAAAACGCGAGTATGCTTCGAGTGGATCGTCATCCTCATCTTCGAGTGCGATCTGGACGTTTGTCCTGAAACGCTTTCGCGCTGCAAGTAGTTGTGCATCTCGTTGAGCATGTGGAGTCTGCAGGATTGCTGAAAGAGTGGTGACTCGACGACCAGATGCAAGTGGCTGGATATTCTCTTTGGCTGCCTCTAGGACATCACAGTCTACAATCACAGGAGATTGTGTAAAAACGTCTTCTTCTGTATTTTCCATGAGGGACGAAGCAATAGCTTTGGACTTTGGAAGTACAACCTTGGTGTCAGTGAAGTGGTTGTTGGAAGGTGTAGAGTAGCAAACAAAGCTAAACAACGCGCTCCTTGGTCACGTGAAAATAACGTGACTTTAAAAACGGCGCGAACCGTACTTCATCTTGTTGGAAGCCGGCCAAATATAAGTTTTGTTTCTCATTCTCACTGCAGTATTCGCGTCGATATCCCACAATGCAACCTTATAACTTAAACTCTCAGCAAAGGAGGTCCGAGGTGATATTATAACCCGGCGGCACACCACAACCAACAGGTAACCCAAGTTGCCATGGAGCAATCTCGTGCCTACCGCGGACGTGACCATGCTGGTCCATGCATAATCAGATCTACGTGAACTGCCAGATCTAAGTCTGACTTTACTCCTCAGAAGCGGTCAGAAGCTCGCTAATTATGCCGGGGGGACCAAATTGGTGACGTCCTAATATGATAAACTCAGTTGGGCCAGTAAATGAAACACTGACAGGAGCGGGTCAACACATGGCAAACTTACGGATCTCAGTATATGTATTCGAAGATGCCTCGGTACAATTAGTCACTTCATTCTCATCAACCATCAAAGACTCCGTGGAAGCATTCCTAATAACCCATGATAGCCTCCACGGGATCGGATGAGCTGGTATACCATTGCGTTGGTCGCCGTGAACCCGTCGCTGTGACCAACTTGAAAAGGCATGATCATATGCGCGCTAGGATCCGTGTTTATCGGATGAACGACATCATGATGCGTCCGCGCGACGGTCAGTTTCTCATGTATCTCATCCGACGTCCTTCTGACACTCACTTGCGCGAAATTCTGTCTACCAGAATTTAACTAGCTGGGTACCTCGGGAAGGTGGTACCATGTGACATTGACCGAAATAAACAATCCATAGGTAGGCCTGGGAGGTTACAGTCTGCTGCTTGCTCACATTCAACTCATGTTCCGTGTCACCGCCGCTCTGACGATGTAGGAAACACGGAACGCCGAATCTCAGCATGTTCGGTTGACCGCAGCAGTCGCAGGCGGCATCGATATCGTGCCAGGATATCTTTTTCATTGGTCGTTGAAAAGTATTCACCGCGAATTGTTCATACCGTACCAGCCGTTATTTGTACAGCATTTACCACGATCGGATTCTGGCTGTGTAACAGCAGCACTTGTCTCACTCGTCGCCTTCCTCAGTGCTGTGCGAATTATGAGTCTTTTCTTTTCGATCGAAGAAACTTCAAGGATAACGAACTAAACACAGGGGAAGTAAATTTTCTTCTCAAAATGGATGATAAATAATTTTGTGAAACCCTAATTGTTGTGTTAAGCTCCTCCCGAAGATTCTGCCGTAAAGCTCCGAGTAACTCTTACGGTTTCACCGTGGAATGATGATCAGTCTGTCATAATACTACATATGTAAGCTGAAAGCTCGGAGGCGACGCCTCCGTCACGGGTCAAGCCAGACATTGAGTTTGTCTTTACTGAAGGCCGAAAGCCCACTGATCTCCCTATTCCCAATAGAAGGAAGGGGTTCCTTTAAGAGAATGCCACTACTTGGTACTTAACGCTAGATCTATTCTTTGGTCTTTTACTTATCGCTCGGGCAAGGTTCAATTGCCGAATATCTGCGCCACGAGGTCATACATAGTATCATTCGATTGCATAGCATCAAGTGAGGATAACAGGCTAGCCTTGAAGAGAGACGATAAACGTGAATCCCAAAACAAAAAAAATGACGATAAGTTCGCGGGAACATGGCAATTTACATATAGACTAGTCAACTTGACGATACTTGGAGAACAAGCCGTCATTTGGATATAACAAGAAACACACAATCACACCAAGACTCTAAAACGTGAAGCATCAGTTAACATTGGCTACAAGGTACGACGTAAAAGTCAAAATACCATGATCGTAATAATCC
Organism: Rhizopogon vinicolor AM-OR11-026; assembly: GCA_001658105.1. NCBI lineage: Eukaryota > Fungi > Basidiomycota > Agaricomycetes > Boletales > Rhizopogonaceae > Rhizopogon > Rhizopogon vinicolor. The sequence continues at coordinate 10,005 of KV448535.1, forward strand.
TACGTGATAAGGAATAAAAAGTTCTCGAAGATTCACAAGTCGTGCAAGCACTTAAAAACTCGTACATGTACGTAACAACATTATTTGTTTTATCGTTGCGATAAATAAGTCAGGGATTGAATATCTCAGTGATCGCTTATTGAGCAGGGCCGACTACCTCTTGCTTAACTTTGGAGAGGCGGGCGATGGTAGCGTCGTCGAGGCCGAGATGTGCTTTCACAAGCGCGGGGGGTGTCAGTGCAAGCCACTGATTGAGTGAAATATCCTGGAACAAGGCTGCAACGAAGTTACAATGAGTTGGTATATACAGCATATGACTAAGATAACGAACCTGATCGGAAGATTTCCAAGAACGTCAAAGTCGAGTTGCCGGTATTCTCAACGTAGTGACCTAGAAGATATTCAAAAAGGAACATTGAACTTAATCAAGTCATGTTACATACCATACGACGGTGGGATGTATGCAATATCACCACCCTAAAGCAAGCATCCGCCGTCAACTGGCAGTTCAGAGGCGGATATAGTAGGCTTACCTGGAAGTCCATTGTCATTGCAGACGCGGAGGATGCATATACGGTAATGCGAGCGTTACCCGAGCTGGAAAGGGTTTAGCTTGACGAAATGACATACAAACTTTACGCACACTATATAAGTCCACTCAGGCTCCGTGGGGTGCCACTTCACAAACGAAGATCAGGAAACCTGCATTTTCGAGACAAAAGAATATGCTCACGTGAAGTTCCCTAAAAAGGTGGATGATTAGCTCTGAGTCTGATAAGAACAAGAATCACAAACCTCATGCCGCCCACCTCCACGGTAACCTCGGCACCGCAAACAGTGGTAGACGCAGGGAAGGTGCGCGAGTCTACGACCTTGTATGTACCTCCAGGTGCTTGAGTTGCATTCACCTGTGACAAGGCGAAGGTGTAAGGCATCGGAGTATCATTTGGAACCACCATGTCTGACTCGACATTTACTGGAGGAGGTGAAGCTAACGAGAATTTATTATGAATCCAGGTGATGGTCAGAAATGGTAAAAACTTACATGGGAATATGTACAATTCGCTGGCTGGGATATGATCAAATGCTGATATATTCACCTGGAAGTTTTTTGCAATAACCTCCTTGGGCACGTGGGCCAGCCAGTCCTGTAAGTCACGTTTAGGTAAGGACTCGCGGATGAGATAAACAACTGACTGTAAGAAGGAAGGTGGAATCTTCACTGAAAGAGCCGGAATCGAATATCAACAAAAACTCCGCGCCCTCAGTTGAGGTGTTTTTGGCCTGAATACTGAATCACAGTTTAGCCGGTTTTCTCCAGGCAAAACGGAACACATACCTGTGGGGATAACCCGAAGGGAAATACCACAAATCTCCTTGTGTCTGAATTACAGTCTAAGTGACAGCGCACGCAGGTGAATACAATTACCCACAACATCACCTAGGTAAACTTGACCATCTGGAGTCACAGTACTGACACGAAGGTCACCCTTTAGAACATATGCCCACTGTGATGGGTCATTAGTATTATCCTAAGCAATTCAAGAAGTTCCATACCTCGCCATCGTTGTGCCAGTGCATCTCACGGATGGCACCTGCTTCTAAGCGCATGTCGACGCCTGCCAAACCGGTAGCAACACTCATGGAGTCCACTGGAAAAAACACGTGTCTATAATGGTAAATGAAGTGACAGTATGAAATGCGTACCATTCTGCTGCCTTGCCCAACCACCAGTCTGAAGACGGGTGTGACTCATGGAAAAAGGCCACTTAAAGTTCGGCCTAATTAATAGACTTTGAGAGACATGAAAACACGATGAAGTTGTGGTCTTACACATCGCCACTGTCAGTGGTAGGAGGGGCCAGGAGGTCGGGATTCTGCAAATCGAGTTCGACATTTTGGGGACCAATGACGGTGGCTCCAAGGGTACCCCGAATAGGTTCTGGGGTTATGTCCTCGTATTCGTTCCACAAAGGGTAGTTGGGATCATCACTAGCATAAGGAACAGTTGGGCTAGCTGTTGGAGCTGATGTGGCCACTGAAGGAGCCGGTGCAGCAACTGCAGAGGAGATGAGGGCCAAAGTGGAGAGAATCCGACACCACGAGTGCATCTTTTAGAGAATGTGTAGGAGGTGAGCGGAGGAACTTAAAAAAAATACACTGAGGAACGGCACATTGAACAAGTCGTTGCTTTTATACGGCTTGGTGATCTCGCTTCCGTCATATGATAACGTACGGTGCTGGAAAGGGTCGCCACCAAAAACATTGATTACGAACACGGGCGGTCGTGATAATTCCGGGTGCAAACCGCGTTTCACAAGACGGGTTACCGAGGCTGTTCAATTGGAGGACACTTACTCCAAGCAAAGAACTCCCCCGGATGACCATATGGCTTGAATGCAGGATAATCGGGAGTTCAGGTATATTGACAATCGCCCGAATGGGAAAGTTTGGGACAAAGTTTCCCGAATGTAATTTGGGCACGTTGTTGAACATGGATCATCGACCCTGTCACAGTCCAAGTTGGTATTGATGCCTCTCGTCCCTTGGGCACCTCTGACTAATTTCAGAGCTATGGAGTCATAATTTCACAGCCAGTGACCCAAACCACGCACGCAAGGTTAGAACTTATCCGACGGTCTCATATCCTGATTCAGAAGAGAGCCTTTCATTGGTAGTCCATGGATTCCAGAAGCGCCTGGACGCCACCAGATTCAGCTTGATTTCCTAAAATAAAAGCCCAGCAATAAGCCAAGGCTTCTTGAAAGCGCTTTCCGACCGATGCTGCAGACAGCATCTCTGGGACGGCATCCAATTTACGGGATAATCCGACCAAGGGAGTCAAAATGAAAACGAGGTATAAGTAACGTTTGGCAGCGTTTGGCCCTCGAGGATGTGGTAAGGCTCAACCGATGTTGAACTATATTTTGGTCATTTGTTTCTTTCCTTTTTCACCGGAACCAAAAAAGAACACCTGTTGGCTCAATGGTTCAACGTTCAGTACCTTTAGTGCTCGGTACTCAGTGATAATGTGAACTCACCTGAATCCGGCTCGATTCCGATGTTCTCGAAGCGTAAGGTATGTAAGAGGAGAGGCACAAGAATGAGGCGTTCTCCGCAGTCGGACCCATTCGCGGCCGATACCACGATGAAAATAACCACATTATAGATTCTATATGTAACTGCTACGGATCGTGGCGAACGTCATGGCCATCGCCAGACTCGGACAGGATGACCGGATTCAATCGGAATGAGCCATGCAACTACGAACCAGTACTATCTAACTATGACGTCGTATCGATGCGGTCCGTGATCTCCACTCTACTTCTTTCCAACAATAGTCATCCAAATCTCCTTCTGGCCACCCGCATATCTTTCGGTCCGCTTGTGAGTTCGTGAGTTTTTAATGGCCTTCACCTTTCAAGGAGGATACCAAGTTGCAATCTGTCAGCTGCTCAGCTGCTCAGTTGCTCGCCAAATCTGTATAATCAATTTACATACATCACGGAGTCTGTGCTTCTATGCGCCCGCTCAGTGGGTGTGTACGGTGTGGAGATCTGCATCATGGTCGTGTGTATGATTTGCCACTCGTGCCTATTAATGCCCTCTCATGCGAATGTTGCTCTCTCTTTGATGCATTCCAGTGGTTTTTACTTGAATTTTCTCTGGCCACTGGGACTTTGAATGTGCGACTACTGTTTTTAATTAACTGCCTGAAGGAGCTTCCTTTAATTTATCATTGTTCCTGGAATCTCGTCACCACTCAATGTACAAAACAACAGCGCGCGAACCCTTCGAACCCAGTCAAACGTGGCTCTCGCGCAAAATTGTACTCGGGGAGTAAAGCTGCGTTGTGCGAAGTGCAGGTCAGATTTAGTAAACATCTTGTAGCCGCACCTTTTCGTTGGATCCTGACAGCAGCCTAGGTGTGACCATCGACCGCGTTGCTTTATTTTCCGTCGTCTATGTGTGACTCATGTTGATGGGCCGACTCTCCTCCGGAATTGCCGCCGTGCTGATCTCAAATATGCCAAGGGCCATGGATAGAGTCAATTCAGTCAGCTTCGAGTCGTCCATGAATCACAAAGTGTCCCTGCATGAACTGCATCCACTAGTCGATCATGTATCCCAAGTCTGCCACAAAAGGTTTTCTTTTCTGTGACCCGCCTGGGTGTGGGTGCCTCGCACTCCGCTTGGAAAGAGAAGCGAGTGTTCGTTCTCCCTTTCTTTGGCAAATGCACAAGTACTACGTCAGGCTTTATGAATATGGCGCCGTTATCGTTCAGTGACGATGGCCTCTGGGCTCCTCTAGGTCTTACATATTTGTCAACATTAACAAGGAATCAGTGATCTGTCGAGAGAACACGTTTTTTCAGGTTAAGGGTGAGCACGAGTTTATCTTGTGCCGCTTTCTCGCCGAGTAAGTTCACCGTTCATATTTGAGCAGTGTTCTTTGTAGCAATTCCACAAAGTCCCCAGTGTCATTGGTAGATAATTCGATCTGTGGCGATCCCGCTAAACCCGACATTGTAAGGATGTTCACTCCACAATGTTCAGTTTTTAGTACGCTCAATTATGGACAACTATTATTGTGCCATATCTCACTGTGAGTAACCGCCGGTATCGCTCCGTATAGGGGACAAGTTCGAGGGTGTTGGATACCAGTAGTGATACTGCGGTTTCATTTCAGATTTGAATAGACATGGAGTTAGGAAGACGGAATACCAAGTTATCTGGGATATAGTAACTGCGAACCTTGAAATCAATGACTTTTACAGCAATATATTCCCTCGACGAAGGTGTAGAGGCGCCTAAAGGCGCCCGGTAACCAGTAACGATGAGATCACAGATCCACCAGGATGCAAGGAGCTCCGGGAAACACAGTGAGCTTAAAGCAGGGAAAGTATCCGACATTCTGCGACATTGAATACTACCTCAGTGGAGTGGAGAATAGAACCATTTGTGAGACTATGATGTTCCTGGATAATAATAGGCACAGGTATATTCACGCGTGCAAAATCCCGACAGTCAGTGACGGATATGTTGTAGGAAGATCGGAAAAGATTACCTAGATGAGCATAATAGAAGGACAGGTTAGGTGAGAACATTGATCAGCTCAACTGTGCAGAAAATAACAGCCTTTGACGGACGGAATAGGAAGGATACTACCATACTAAATAAGGGACACGAAGCATATGCGAAATGCAATCTGAAGCTTGCTACTTACAGCACGGTCAGCCTGAGAAGGAAGTGCATTCAAGTTCATAGCAAGGTCTCAGTAATCCGCTTGAAAGAGCTTACAGTACGTCGTGAGATATCAGTAACCTGAGAAAGTAACTTGTAAACTCCAGAGCTAGCAGGAGGCGTCCGTCAGAAGGACACCATGGAATTCTTGTTAAGGAACAGAACATTAAACGTCCAGTCTGAGCAATGCCGACCGCCCAACTGTCACCTGTGAAGAAATGTCGCAGAAGGGATCCGCAGCTGAAAATGTTAACAGATGATGATGATGATGATGATGATGATGATGATGATGATGATACCGGGCGGAATCATGACAGGGGTGATCAGAATGAACCGCTACGAATGATATGTCCTGGTGGATAAGATTATACCAAACAGATGCCGTAGCACACCCGAAGTATGAGTTCGGACTGTAAGCCCGATTGAGATGAAAGCGTCCACAAGCTCAGTGAATACTTAAGTGATCGGAGGAGATGAACAGAGTTCCATTTGTGAGCGGGCGTGTGCTCAAACCCACGAGGGACGCATTCGGGGCTCCGAGAGAGTTATATGAGTCATGACTGGTTGAGCTTGAACGTAAGCTGGTCAAGTTGAAAGGATGTCATTGGAGTGGAACCTCGAAATGGTACAGCAGAGGAACAATCCGAGGGGCATTGAGACTACAAAGATGATTCAGCTTGTCCTAAACTGTGGGTAAGGAACCCTCGCCCGGGTTCTCCTTGGCGTGGTCTCCTAGTCGGATTCAGATATCAGTAAAATGTTTACCATGAAAACCCGCCTCACCATGCCCATGCACCAGTCAGGTTAGCTGAATGCTGTTTGACAGCAGTTCAGAACTTGGTGTTGATCGAGGCCGTCAATGGTCATGCCCTGAGCAAGGTAGTAACGTGTGCCCGCTGATATAAGCTTACCACGCACCGATTTTTCACTGGTAGTCCGAGTCTCTAGTTTCACTCTACCTTTGAATTGGTGACTCGTCGTTGGTTTGCCCGTTGCGCGTAAGTTTCTAGAAACTACTTAGATCAATGTAGACTGATTCTATTGAATGTAGAATCGACTTGGAGCAGTCATCTCACATCGATCATCAAGATGGCTACTGGATATTCGTCTCCCATCCCACAGGACATGGAGCTCCCCCAGCCTCATCCATATCTTCATGACCCTCTGCTTTATATCTCCAATCTTCCACCTTATGTCACTGATGAAAATCTTGCTATGACCTTCCAGCCATGTGCTCCATTCAGACCTAATATTACGCGTGATGGCACCAATCGCCCTCTCTCGGGAACCATAGAATTCAAGTATCTAGAGAAAGGTCTGCCTGATTTCTGCATTCGTTAATCTGTCTAACATGTCGATTGTCACGCAGCGGAGAAGGCCCTCGCTACCTTGCAGTCGCGTCCGATTCAGGGCTTACAACCCCCCGTGTTTCTGGTGCTCTCTCCGTATCCACCAACTACACCACCAACGCCGCTCCCACCGCCATCTGCTCTGCCACGTCTCGTCAAGCATCTTCCAGTTGGCTTCAGTGATTTTCAGCTGTATGATATATTCCGACCATTTGGCGCCCTTGCATCTACTCGGACCCAGACTGGATTCGGAAGCGATACCGGAGTTGTTGAGTTTTGGCGTGAAGAGGACGCGCGAGTTGCTGAAGAAGCTATGCACTGCGCTGAAGTTGAAGGTCAAAATATTGCTGTAACTGTGTACCAGCAGCGACGTACCAGTGGTACTGCTTCAGAGTTCAGCGCTCATGCGCCAACATTTGTCCCATCAGGATCTGTATTTCCCTATCCTCAAGTTTGTATTTTGATTATATTATCGTTCGATGGGCCCACTAACCAAACATCAGTACTCCCCTCCTAGAGCGAGTCCGTACCCCGCTACAAGAGGCGCTGTATTTGTTCATGGCCCGGGCCAGCAAGTACAACTTGCTCCATTATCGGGACCCGGATCTAATAGTCACAGTGGTCTGATAGATCCCTGCAACCTATTCTGCAAGGTTAGCGTTTTGCCACATACTTATTTGAAGGTGCTCATTCTCGAGTACAGAACCTGGACCCTGAGATTAACTCCAACGATCTTTTCGCCCATTTCCGTCAGGTATTGATTTTACTTTCTCCTGATGAGCTATTCATCCCATACTGCCATGGAAATATAGTTCGGTCAGATTGTCAGGTATACAATATCTCTTTCCTGTCGACAAACACCCTAACGATCGGAACAGTGCTCGCGTAATGCGGAACGAAAACGGCGACAGCCGTGGCTTTGGCTTCGTTTCTTACCAGACTCCCGACGCAGGTACAGTATTCATATTTGTTTGACACCTGGTGATCTTTAATTACATGGTGATCTAGCTTCTGCCGCTATGCGTGCTATGAATGGTGTCGTTCTAGGCTCAAAGCAGCTAGTTGTTAGACTTCACGAGCCCAAACAGTTAAGGCAGGAGAAACTCGCCCAGCGGTTTGGCCATAATGGGCATCCAAGAAGTGCAAGCGGGGCAACAAGTCCCACTGCCAGTGAAGGTGGCGAGAGCTATGTCGGCTTTTCCAGCCCACGCTGTGTTCCTTCTGTTCTCGGCTCGCCTGTCATGGGCCATATTGACCGTCCGGACAGAGGCAGACGAGGCTCCGGCAGCTATTACAATGTAATTCCTCTGTCGTTTACCATCGTCTAAGATTAACACTGACATGTTCATAGGCTGCTCTTTCTGGGACTCTTAATTTACCGATGCGCTACGATGATCTTGCCGCACTTTCGCCTGTGGTGAGGAAGGAAGTTCTCACTGGAGAACTCAGTAGACGAGTGAAGGCGGTTGACACCGTACCCACCGGTGAGGTCGATGGGATTGTTGAATATTTAGTATCGCTGTCTCTGAGCGAAGCCGTTTCTGGCATCCAAGATCCTACCAAATTCGCCGAGCAAATTGCTACCGCCCGTAATTCGCTTAAGCCTCCCAGCACGCCCTCACCTAGAAAGTCGCCCTCGCCCTCAAACTCTCAAGATTCACGTTTACTTGATCCCAGCGCTCTGAACGCTACTGCTTCAGCGCCAGAGCATCCATCTACTCCTATTTCAATTCCCGCGTCCCTTTCCACACCTCCACGCACTTCCTCTCCCTCTGGCTCGGTGCCACCCATTTCCGAGCAAGATCGCATGACTGCAGCTGTAAGCAAACTCGAGTCGTCCAGGCAGGCTGAGCTTGTCGAACTCCTTATGAGTCTTCCAAAGCGCGACCGTGCCATGTGTCTGTTCAACACCGAGGTTCTGCGAGCAAAGATTGCAGACGCGAAGTTGGTTCTGGACAGTGATGATGGAGATGAGGAACAGCAAAAGCCAGATACTCAGTCTGTCCGCTCCGCTCCTGCACAGGCCGTCCCAGTCACGCCCCAGGCCAAGAAGACTACTACCACTATTGAGGACTCTCCCAGGACTCCTGCATTGTCATTCAAGGGTCCCTCCGCGGAGTCATCGCCCGTGCCAGCTACTCCAGGATCATCATCTTCACATACGATTGCTTCTCTTGCCCGTTTACCTGCTGCTGAGATTATCAAGCTCGCGAATTCATCATCGGCGACTGGTCTCCCTCTGCCGAAACCAGATCCATTAGTCATCAAGACGACAGACGACTTTATCGACGGCCTTATGGACAAGCCAATCCAAACACAGAAGCAACAGCTTGGCGATAAGCTGTACGTCGGTAGTGGTTTTTTCAGCTTTACAAGAATCTAACTGCGACGAATTCAGGTGGCGAACTATCAAAGCGTTTGGTATCAAAGGAGCTGTGGGTTTCTGTTTCGTCGGTAATTCCATTATCAGCGTGACTAACGCTTCTTTCTTTAGCCCAAGCTTACCATCGCTCTACTTGATCAAGACGATCTGCGAGCTCTGGCTCATCTCATGAATAGTTACCCTTCTGTTCTCAAGGAGAAAGCACTTCTCCTTCAGGCTGGCGGCAAGTAATGAATCATTTACTTGATTTTGGCACATCTGGTTCTATTCCCATTTTCCTTCACATTTCCCCTATTCGCATCCGCACTATACCGTGCACTCCACACTTCTAGGAATACATTCGGAGCAATACACCTTCCATCGTTACCCCTGAGCTTCACTTTTACCATCCCGATCTTTTGCCTACGATTAATCTAGCCACTCAATACGGTTTGTTGCCTAACGCCACATTCTTCTCGCGTTTGTGACCTTGATGGATTTACGACTTCACGACTCTTACTGACCCCTATACACTTGCTGTTTACTTTCGCAATATTGTCATCAGCCTCAAAATTCTCCACGCGCCCTAATGTTATCTGTTGCGTCTCAATCGACCCGCCTGAATACTGTTTTTGAGAGTTATAAATAATTACCCTAGTCCCCGACATCCACGGAATGAACGACGATTTTGAAATGTTAAACGTAAGTATTTGCGTGTCTCGCTCTGTTGAATTGGCTGTGGAAAGTTCTTGCCATGGGCTAGGAGAGCGCTAGAGGGATCATCGATCATCCATATGTCTATTAGAGAGACATTCTGCGTACTACGTAGGACAACATTACATACTAGTCCAAAGGTTTCCGCGGCGAAAAGCTACCCAGTCAACGGGGAGGATAACATGCCGCACTTTTTTTTCTCCATTGTAGGAGCTCAAATTGATAAGGGAGCTCGTTCCTGACTATATCATATATGGAGGGAAGAAGCGATATTGAGATCCCCAGGGACATAGAAGACTCGGAGAGAAACGAAGCCCAAGAGGTTGGCATCCTTGACATCGCTCGCATGTAGAGTTCATTAAATAGTGCCGAATTATGTAATAGTTTCCGCGTACATACGTTAGACTCGTCTCTTGAATTCAACTTTGTTACCAACGACATTAGCGTTGTCAAGTTTGACAGCGGGTGCTACTTCGTCGGTCCACATCCTCAGGCCTTAATTTCTCTTCAATATCCGCTTGCTCGACCTGCGAAGTAGCAAAGGTAAATATGTAAATATTAACAAGTGATGTTTCTTCGTGCCATCGTTCCAATTAGTACGAAAACAGGAGCTAGCCGCATCTCCTCCGAGCAGATTCCTAGCGTCAACACCGCAACATCCTTTTTCCCCCCACTATACCGTATAGAGGGCCCTAGGCCTTATCATGCTTGACCTGCAGGCGAAATGGCGACCTCAATTGGCACTGGATCATCAAAGGAAGTTCAACGAATCATCATGTCGAAAGACTCGCCAGGAATCCAGTAAACACTGAAACGCCGATCAGCTCAAATTTCCACCGCCCTAATCCCGGCCTCCAAGTACCTCCACCGACGGTTGGGCACTGTCAACTTTAGATTCATAGCAGATATCACTCCTATTGAATCACCGGGTCACGGCATCGGCGGAATGGACATTGATGAATATGAACGCGAAGGTGGTTCTGGTACAGAAGCCTTCAGCGAAACAGATCTGCTAATTCTACATTCGGATCCGTTGGGCTTGGAAGGTCAAGAACGATTGCTTTTGCGGAAATTAGATATAAGGATCCTGCCGATACTATGCTTGCTCTACCTATTCGCTCGTGAGTTCAGCAGCCGCTTCTTCTCAGTGATTTTGGCAGGAAGAAATGAAGCTGTCTGATTCTTACATCAACAGACCTTGATCAGTCGAACCTAGGTAATGCTCGGCTACAGGGTTTGTCTGAAGATATTCTCGGGGGAGACCCAACTGGAGTACTATTTGACTGGGTCAACTCTGCCTTCTTCTTCACCCATGTGAGCTATCGAATTACTGGATTTCTGCAGCGTGACTATATGTGTTGCTGCTGTAGATACTCCTGCAGATTCCTTTTACAGTCATATCGAAGTATTATAATCCGTGCATATGGATTGGGTGCTCCGCTATCCTTTGGGGGACATGTTCCACATCGATGGTTTGAATTCATGATCTGCATTTCATTTTGATAATATGAGACCTACTCAGGCAGCAGCACACAATTTCACTGGCCTGATGATTGCTCGGCTTGGCCTAGGAACTTTCGAAGCGGCCTTTGGTGGTACCGTTATGTTGTACCTTTGTGAGTTCGGAAGGTCTAAGTGCGTGATTACTGAATTGGATGTCCTTTAGCTTTCTATTACACCAAGACTGAGTATGCAACTCGCGTTGCATACTGGTTAGGATTTGCAGCCGTCGCAGGGGCATTTGGAAGGCTATTTGCGTACGGTATTCAACACGTCAAGGTATCGATTGCGAACTGGAGATTACTTTTCATGTTGGAGGTATGATCGTCAAACGGGCTATAAGTCATGTACTCACGACGCACCTCAGGGCACGCCGACCATCCTCCTAGGTTGTCTCTGTATATTAATGCTTCCAGACCGTCCAGAGTCCACACCGTTCCTCACTGAAGCGGAGCGTAAAATTGCGATTAGCCGCATGAATCGAGGGACACGTGGGGACGTTGGTGCAGTTGTTCGTCGAAGTAATGACAGGAGCAATGCAATTTTTCATGTTCTGACCGATGGACAGGTCATATCATTGCGGCTTTCCAGGACTGGAGGGCAAGTTTCTTTCATTTCTGTGACGTTGTTACCTGATGTACATCATAAATCTACGTAGCTGCGGTAATTTACTTTGGCCTCAACTGTGCCTGGGCATCGCTGTCCGTCTTTTTGCCAACTATCATCGCTACAATGGGGCACAGTAAGACCAACATTTCTGTCACCAAACTTCTAACCTTACTCAAACTTTTATATTAGCAAATGCAATGACCCAACTGATGATAGTGCCGCTATATGCTGTGGCCAGTTGTGCATTGATTATTACTTCCCACTCATCCGACAAGCTGCAGATAAGGGGGCCGTTACTTGTCTGCACCAGCACAATTGCCGGGCTAGGTTATATGTGAACGAGGCTCTTCTTAATCGACACAATTCAAAGATTCTGCCTAGGATATTACTTTGTGCTACTCACCAACGAGATGTGCGCTACGCCGCAACATTTCTTATCACTAGTGGGACGTATGCCAGCCTTGGTTTGATGGTCGCTTGGTGTATGTCTCATTTTCCACTGGCACGTATTCTACTCTTCAGCTGATTTTTATCACTCAACAGTTGGCCACAATCTTGGTTCTGAAACGAAGAAAGCCACTGGAATACCCCTCTACGGTGACCTCGGACAATGTGGAAGCATCTTGGGATCTCATCTTTATTCGTTGACTGAGGGTCCTGCTTATACGTTTGTCCTTGCCACCTTCCCTGTGCCTTACCTAATTCGTTGCATTCTAGCAATGGATTCACTGGTATGGTATTGATCATATCACAGAGCGTTCTGTCGCATTGACAAACTAACCTCAGTTTCTGCATCCCTGCTCTTTTTATCTGCACTGTGTGCACTTCTGTTGAGCGTGAGTCTTTACCTAAGTCAACTAACTCGCTGCTCTCATGCTCTCCAAAGGCTTCCTTCCGTCTGGACAACATCCGGCGAGACCGGCAGTATGGCAAGCCAGATCCGAACGATATGGTAGATACTTCGGAGCTCGCAGACAAGGTAAATTATTGAATTCAAGGGTTTATATATGCGTTCAGACCAATCAATAGGCTCCTGGATTCCGATACATTCCGTAGCAATCCAGCAGATATAGATAATAAAAGTTCCTTCTGAACTCTCCGCTTCGAAGGTCGAGAGGATTGAATTTACAGTAACATAATAATATGCAAACAGATTATACATACAGGAGACAGGAGCATCGTGACCCCTATTGCTCAACGTTCAACTTCTCGATACTCGACTGTCGTTAACGCAGCTTGTGCACTAGAGCCGAAGCGTGGTAACTTCAAGGCTTTGAGCACTCCACGAAATCGGTGTGCACGCAGTAATACGTACTGCGACTTGACAACATGGCATCTTGCTTGCAGGGTATGGGCACTCGTGGGTACTACGTATGCCGTCGCAACATGTATTTCGCCTACTACAGGTATAGCTCACATCCGGGCGGTCTGGACATAAAGGTGCTTCGTACTATGCCGCAATGCCATCTCATATAAGCAGGAAAGGATGAGATCGATATTGACAAGGTCGAATTTGAAGCGACTTCAAGCTCTCTCAGGGGCGGCCACAAAACACTCTTCATAGCGTGGATCTACGAGAGACCTTGATTGCAATATATTCCACAAAAACGGAATACCAATTTTCTCATTGAAGTCCCTTCCAACGTCGACACTCTCCTCCAGTACATGTCCGATGACTGTTATGGTGGCGTAGTTTGCACGCCCGAGTGCCCCCTCTAAGCACGAGCAGAACAGGCCAGTACCTCACATTGTCCGCAATACTGACCTCGCCACGTACCAATATTTGGTATGCACGGGCACTGACGTCGCTTTGAGCAACCTGCTCTCCGTCAGTAACATATTATCTCCAGTCGAGGACGTCCGTGTGTCATTGTTAGAGATGATGGTTGGGCAGTGCTTGATACGCGTAAGGCCAGAAGCTGCCCAGACAAACCATGGACTCGTGCTCGTATCTGCTCATGAACAACTCGCGAATGAAGAATGGCCGACTGCATTCTCCATGGCCAGCTTTGCGTTTTTTCCTCAGATCTTCAACGCTCCGGCGTCCGGGTCCGTCAACCGTCCGCGGCTAAGTAGCAAGGAGTTCACTTGGGTTCGTGAAGGTAATGTTGTGAGCATCGCAACACATCTAGATGATGAGCAATGTTTATAAGCCTCCATGACACGCCTGATCGATGCAATCTTAGAGCAGAAGGATAATCCTGGTGATTACTGTGGAGTTACCTTCTCCGTTTACCACTATGCAGTCGTCACGAAGTTGTCAAGACGCACACACAACGACGTTCAGTCATACTGCCGCCCTCCAATTTTTACCGTCATATCCTTCAGATTCCGCTTCGACGCCAGGCATCACCGCCCCTGCCCTTGTTATCGCATCGACCCAGCACTCTTTGTGCGCGCTATGGAGGTTGGCGGTTCGTGGGGCCTGCCGCAGCCTGAGGGGAAAAGGAGTGGCAAGGGTTGAAGAGGTGGAAAGCGGCGAAGAAGTGGAAAGCGGCGAAGAGGTGGAAAGCGGCGAAGGGGTGGAAAGCGGCGTACCGATCACGAGAAGTCACGGGGAGGAGTTGACGATACATCAAACATCAGATGTGCAGTGTTACCTCCTGAACTAGCGAGAGGTCGCTCTCCATCTCCATTTACACTCGGATCGGTGTTAAAGCTCTACCGTGGAGCGGCCTCAATGGTACTTCGCCAT
>KV448536.1:7941-24473 GCA_001658105.1 Rhizopogon vinicolor AM-OR11-026
GGAGCGGTAGTCAGAGTCCTGAGACCTGCAAGAAGGAAGACAGTCGTTCCTTCTTTTCCAGGTTGTGGCTCAGGCTCAGGTTGAACATCCAAACCAATATATAATGGTAAAACCTAACTCTATCTGATTCGATTCTCCATGAGGCCTGAGGCGCTTATCCGATATCGTCCTCTTTAAAGCCTGAGAGGACGACATCATGTTTGTTCACCTCCAACCACCATCATGGACGATTCGGAATCATGTGCACCACCAGCATTGTTCCAGGTCAACGCACGTGATACTTCTCAGCATATACAGGTAATCCAAAACAACAACTTGAAGGGGAAAGGAGTCGGTCAGTGGAGGCGATGTACAATAGTCCTATCTGTCATTGATGATCTGCACAGATCGACCAGGTGATGTCGGTAACAAAAACTATAATTGTGCGCATCTTTCCCAGGGCTCATTCTCGTGTGTCTATTCCATCGTTTACAGTCGACGAGATAGATGACGACGACGAGCACTCGGTATCATCAGCGTTCACTTCTGAAAACTCGGATGATGATCTATATCAATCCGCAAAGTCTGATGTTGAAGATGATCATGTAAGTTAACTTTCTTCGCGGTCATCGTCAGTGTGGGCTGGAGTTTCCACATCCTTCCTCAGGTGGACATAGAGGACTCCCCTCTACACAATGATGCTCGCGACCTAGTACAGTCGATCAATGGGATGTATCGGGTGCTCGACTTGATTAGTGAACAAGGAAATGGTGACCTAGGTGACTTTGTCGTCGTCCCTGCCAAGTCTTCATACAATAATTCCTACCCCTAGTGGACAAAATTATCATTGCGCAGGATTCACTCCGTGCATTTATCAATACTGTTTGTCCAGGCGCATACGTGTCTATGACGAAAGTCAATTTCAGCGCGCTGGATCAGTTTATCGTGAAGCCCATCGGCGTTTACGGAAGCAAAGAGGAAATTGTGCGACTACTGTCGTCTCTAGGTATCATCGACGACCACGCGCAAGTTAAGTTCTACTTGCAGGTTGATATCCTAATAAACTGTTTTCTGCAGTGCAGTGCAACTTGTCGCGAACAACAGCGGATCCAGTGTTTCCAAACCAACCCTTCGCTCTGGACTTTACATCGTCCGAACAAATTGTGAAGCTAACTCTGATGAGCAACTGTTCCTCGTCTACTGGCCTGAGGATGGTACTTGGGATGACTCAGCTCCTTCCTCCATGAAATGCAACCGCGTCACCTTCATGCGGTTCGTCTAACCTTATCTGGTTTACAGGGTTTACTTTGACAAATGTACATTAGATACCTCACCAAATTGTGTGATCAAGTCACGGCACTCATCTCCCCCGAGCATGCACGCTCCATCGTATGTAACGAACAGGATGGCGAAGACCCCTTGATGAAAATGAAAGAAGACCAAGATGCATTTGATAGAATGTTCACGTGTGGAGTTGCAAAAACCAGCGAGCATGAAGAGGCTGTAACGCCGCGCCTCGGATTCAAGGTTTTTAATAATGCAACATTTCTGGTGTAATACTCAGGCTGACACCTATGTAGGCTACGTCCGAGCACATAGCCATGCCTCAGCCTCACCCGGATGCAGCGGCTGATGTTAGACTGCAGAAGCCTTGGTTGTTGTACGGCGAGATTACTCAAGGGTTCATGACAATCGGATATCAGCCAGGTAGGCGAATTGCCGACGTGTGGAACCGCAGGTCTATGTCTCTGAGTCGCATGCAGTTGGGTGATTACTTGTGGGTGTTACGACTCCTGGTGTCTGAATCTGAATTAACAAATCGGCACGTCCTCAGGAAAAATGATACCCTACAACTGAACGAGAACTTGAATGCCAACGCACTGCGTCTTTTGATAGACTCCGGCCTTCGGAGTCGCTTCCCGCAATTGTGTAAACAATTCCGGCAACAGTCTACGAGTATTTCATCGAATGCTAAGAGCGCCAAAGTATCGCAAGAGATCAGCATCAAGGAAAAGTTGGAGAATGACTCACCTGGTCTCATTCCTGTCTTGCACATGGCATTAGTTGACGCCATCATTGAGAAATTTCCGCAAGTATTCCTTAGCATTCTTATCTTGTGTCTCTAACTTGATCCCTTTAGGACCTTCACCCATGGTTCCTTCCCTGTGGCTCAAGGTATATCATCTGTGCAATCGATATATTTGACTGATATCAATAGACTGTCCAGATCCCGTCGAACCTGCTGCTGCCACTTTGTACGTTGCACTTCAGACAATTCTCATCATTCTCTTATTCGATTCGCTAAGTACTGATAACGGCTCTTCTCCTTCAATGGAAAGTGAACAAGACCAATCCGAAGTCAAATGTATTTGTTTGTTTGTGCTGTGCATTGCTTATTGTACTAAGGAGCTGCCCAGGTCGTCTTCAGGCTCTCGTTGGGCTGTACCCAGAAATAGGGGAAGAGCTTCGTCGCACGGTATCAAAGTTAAATATCGGGAAGATTAACCATCGCGATTACAGGCTCTACAAGGAACGGATTTGTATCATCCAAAGCTTACGTCGTCAACGTCCCGGATTCAACATGGAAGACATCTTGAATGCAATCTTTCACGAGTACATGAAACATGTCAAGGAAACTGCCAGAGCGATGGGTACTACGCAGCATGAGCAACCAAATAGATTTGTGGGAAAAACTTTCGGTGCAATACATTCCTTGGTCTCATCTGAACCGGACTCGGAGTTCGTTGATAAGACATTCAGAGATACAGAGATTGCTGCCTCTACGATCAGTGACGCTCATTTCCTCGCCGGGTTAGACGATATCGAGGAGCTCCCTATCATGGAAACAATTGTCGCAGACACCAGGGCTGCTGCATTGAACCACTTCAGACCCCTTTTAACACGGCACATCAAGACTTTGACTCATTCTGTGCTGCGGATACAAACCGATCAATGTCTGGCTCGGGTTCATAGAGAAGCATCCAGAAAAGAAGAGCAACAACAGGCCGAATTACGAAAGAAGTTCATCGCCGAAATCAATGGCCATTCAGGGGCGGGTGATCATTCGTAAGCGATTCTACTCTATGCCACCGCTGCACCGTATTCATAAATTACTAGGCACACCTTTGAAATTGAGTCTGTCCACGACGCTCCATACTATTGTAAGCGTCCTAAGTATTCCTTTTTACATGCCAACGAAATGATCTTGTGTAGTGGATTCAGTGCAAATCGCTGGTTCAAGGGTGTCCTTTGAGGAACCAAAATTGAAATTCACCGTCCACCTCATGCAACTGACAGCACAAGATCTACAATTGTTGCAGCTTGATTCCAGTATTATTCCTTCTCCCAAGTTCAGGAACTCGTACTCGTTCAACGTACCTCTCGGTTACTCAGTTGTGTATGTGCTCTTCGCAATTCCAAACATGAAGATGGCTAACGCACTACGTATTCCACTTAATACTAGGAGAGCACAACTTCTTGCAGGCGAGAAAATCTTGCTTGTGACGACCAACCGCGTCGGAGACTTGACAGTGTACTTGGAACGCCTCACTGCAATCGAGGGCGCCTTGACTCATAGCGGGCATGGAAAAAAGCTGAACCGCGAGAAGATTGGCGATTTTGTTCTCGCTTTTGAGGAGTCAAAACGCATGCTGAGCATTGTTGTCACGGAGAAGGTTCGTCCCGTTGATAATATGCTTGGATGGTCCTGACAATATGCAATCAGCTCTTAGTACATACCTTTGTGTACGATGACACCCGCGGTTTTCAGGCTAATGGAAGTGCGATCAACTTGACTCGATGGTATCCCGAAGGGACCTCCATTAGTCATGCATGTTTCATCTGCGGCAGCGAAGAATTGCTTCTCGTTGATTCATTCGCTCAGGCAAGAATCTACTCTTTGACGACAATGCAGTTTAGGTCAGACAGATTCTCGTCCACAAGAGTTAAACCAGACTAATATATATATTGCAGGCCTGCGACGCTCAATCTCATTCATACCCCAACAGCAGTCCACTCGACTCCAGATGGATCTTGCCTAATAACGGCTCATGCTCGTGGAACTAACTTGACGCTAACCGCCTACCACTGGCGCACTTTTGGCTCAACTGACGGCATCCCGCTCGACATCCTTCATCTTCCAGTGGACCAGCCGCTCCTCTTGACGTCTCTGACTAGCCGGAATATAGTGCATTTAGTCGCGCTCGACATTGATGCACAAACATGTCAATCTTTCGCTCTCGATATGACTCACAAAGCGACAGAGTTTACCTTTAAAGAAAAGGGTGCTCGAGGTGGAGCTGTAAAATCTGTGGACGTCACTGCACACAACTGTCTCATTGATTGTCATGCCGAAGTTTGGACTCGCTTCCCGGTTCTCCCTGCTGTTCAGCGGGAGACAATCACATCGTCTACCAGCAGGTGTCCGCGAACATTGGTATTCATCACAGATCGGGACCATCAAGTATTCGCGCCGCACTTCCATGATCTGATTGCACACTTTGAAAGGACGTCGAAGAAGTCAACCGGAGATCTTCTAACGTCGATTGTTGTCTCTGCAACTACATATGCCGCCTTTGCCAATACTCTCCTGGGAGATGCAGAGTGGAGTGTATCGAAGTTCCGCGCTGGGGAGTGGCTCGCTGAGTTCCTGTGCCTCATTCCTATCCAGATTGTTGTGACAAAGGAAAATCGGTTCATCCCACTCAAATATCGAACCAGGTTGGAGATTGCAGTATTGAACAATACTAGTAATGTATCTTCTTGAGGGGAACGCTCAATGCTGTCGATACGTTTGTCGAATAGGAATATCAACACATGACGCTGCAAGGATGACCGGTTTGACGTGCCTTCAAAATCCAAAGCAACTGCCAAAGCATTATTGGTGGGGGTTGCAGCGAGTATACTCGCTGCAATACGTTAGCTATGTACGACTCGAACGGTGTGAGTAAAAGTATACTGACCTCAGTGAACTAGTAACGAGTCACTGAGGAAGGGTTGAACGTTGCGGCGAAGTACTAAGTACATTACCGCTTGGTGGGTGTCATGGATGCATCACAGCAGTCATATTTCACACGCATCATCAGGTCATCCGCAGCAAGAGCATGAAACTAGACATGGGTCTATGTCTTCGTCACGATGGGCAGTAGATGGCCCAGACGATATGAGTCTCGATGTTGAAGGACGTTGCTTCTCTTCAAATGATGAAGGTGTACCAACAGCGATGTGCAATGTTGTGGCACTGTGACACACAATCTCTTCTGGCGGCGGACGGGTGAGCAACAGTGCTGTTAGTGTGTACCTGGACTCACTCAGTCTGCAGGCTTTAAAGACCCTTATTTCTCGAGAGAAACAAGGAAACTTTGCCTAGTGGTGAGTTTTGAATGTTCTAAGTCTTTGCCAGTAACTAGATCCAACTCCCTATTAGTGATGCAATGTGTAGCGGTATGATTTACGATCTAGTTCTGTCACTTCTGTGTGATATTGTTGATTTAGTGTGATGCCAGGCCCCGAGCACACTGCTGCAGTCATATTGCACTTTGCCTCTGTCAGTGTAGCACTTATGTACTGCCGTAATAAGTCAAAAAGCTAGTGGTCTGAGAGTTCGCATTTCTCGATATGAAAGCCAGTAAAGCTTTTTCGGTCACGTGTTCCGAGTCTAAGCTTTCGTTCAGTCAGTTTTCCTTTCTGAGTCGCTCGAATTCAATGTTGCAACTCGAACTTGGAGGCCATTGAAACTTACCACATTACTCTCGACGATTGATCGAGACCCTCAGCCCATTCACTGTCATCAAAAATTTCTGCTCGAACTGCTCGACCGCCGTATGTAGTCTTATTAATAGGAAGTTCTACTGGCTGCCGCGAGAGCCAACGGGAGCGGTAGTCAGAGTCTTGCCAGTGAGACCTTGCAAGAAACTTGAAGAAGACAGTCGTTGCTTCTTTTCCAGGGTGTGCCAGTGGCTTAGACTGAACATCCAAATCAATATATAATGGTAAAACCTAACTCTATCTCTGATTCAATCCTCCATGAGGCCTGAGGCGCTTATCCGATATCGTCCTCTTTAAAGCCTGAGAGGACGACATCATGTTTGTTCACCTCCAACCACCATCATGGACGATTCGGAATCATATGCATCACCAGCATTGATCCGGGTCAACTCCCGTGATACTTCTCAGCATATACAGGTAATCCAAAACAACAACTTGAAGGGGAAAGAAGTCGGTCAGTGGATGCGATGTACAGTGGTCCTATCTGTCGTTGATGATCTGCACAGATCGACCAGGTGATGTCGGTAGCGAAAACTATAATTGTGCGAGTCTTACCCAGGGCTCGTGTTCTCGTGCATCTATCCCATCGTTCACAGTCGATGAGATAGACGACGACGATGAGCCCTCGGTATCATCAGCACTCACATCAAAATGTGATCAAAGAGATCTGACGTGCACTGCGCTCACTTCTGAAGACTCGGATGATGATCTATATCAGTCCGTAAAGTCTGATGTTGGAGATGACTATGTAAGTTGACTTTCCTTGCGGGCATCGTGAGTCTGGGCTGGAGTTTCCACATCCTTCTTCAGATGGACGTAGAAGACTCCCCTCTACACAATGATGCTCGTGACCTAGTACAGTCGATTAATGAGATGTATCGGGTGCTCGACTTGATCAGTGAACAAGGAAGTGGTGGCCTAGGTGACTTTGTCGTCCTTGCCAAGTCTTCATACACTGATTCCTACCCCCTAGTGGACAAAATCATCATTGCGCAAGATTCACTCCGTGCATTTATCAATACTGTTTGTCCAGGCGCATACGTGTCTATGACGAAAGTCAATTTCAGCGCACTGGATCAGTTTATCGTGAAACCCATCGGCGTTTACGGAAGCAAAGAAGAAATCGTGCGACTCCTATCGTCTCTAGGTGTCATCGACGACCACGTGTAAGTTAAGTTCTACTTGCAGGTTGACCTACTGAATTGTTTTCTGCAGTGCAGTGCAACTTCTTGCGAACAACAGCGGATCCAGTGTTTTCAAACCAACCCTTCGCTCTGGACTTTATATCATCCGAACAAATTGTGAAGCTACCTCTGATGAGCAACTGTTCCTCGTCTACTGGCCTGAGGATGGTACTTGGGATGACTCAGCTCCTTCCTCCATGAAACGCAACCGCGTCACCTTCATGCGGTTTGTCTACCCTTATCTAGTTTCCGAAAATTAATTTTGACAAAATGTGTATTAGATACCTCACCAAATTGTGTGATCAGGTCACGGCACTCATCTCCCCGGAGCATGCACGCTCCATCGTATGGAGCGAACAGGATAGCGAAGACCTCTTGATGGAAATGGAAGAAGACCAAGACGAATCTGATAGAATGTTCACGTGTGAAGTTACGAAAACCAGCGAGCAGGAAGAGGCTGTCACGCCGCGCCCCGGATTCAAGGTTTTTCACAATTCAAAATGTCCGGTGCAACACTCAGGCTGACACATATGTAGGCTACGTCCGAACACATAGCCATGCCTCAGCCTCACCCGGAGGCAGCGGCTGAGAAGCCTTGGCTGTTGTACGGCGAGACTACTCAAGGGTTCATGACAATTGGATATCAGCGAGGCGGGCGGATTACCGAGGTGTGGAACCGCAAGTCTATGTCACTGAGTCGCATGCGGTTGGGTGATTACTTGTGAGTGTTACGACTCCTGGTGTCTGGATCTGAATTAACAAATTGGCACGTCCTCAGGAAAAATGACACCCTACGAGTAAAAGAGAACATGGAAGCCAACGCACTGCATCTTTTGATAGACGTCGGCCTTCGCAGTCGCTTCCCGCAATTGTGTAAACAATTCCAGCAAGAGTCTACTGATATTTCATCGAAGGTCAAGATTGCCAAAGAATCGAAGGAGGCCAGCATCAAGGAAAACTTGAAGAAGGACTTACCTGGTCTCATTCCCATCTTCCACATTGCATTAGTTGACGCCATTATTGAGAAATTTCCGTAAGTATTTCTTGGCATTCCTATCTTGTGTCTCTAACTTGGTCCCTTTAGGGGTTCCTTCACCCGTGGTTCCTTCCCTGTGGCTCAAGGTATATCGTCTGTACAAGCAATCTGTTCCACTGATATCAATAGCCTGTCCAGATCCCGTCGAACTTGCTGCTTCCCCTTCGTAAGTTGTACTTCAGACAATTCTCGTCAATCTCTTATTCGATCTGCTTAGTACACCCGCTGAAGGCTTTTCTCCTCCTTCGATGGAAAGCAAACGAGACGACTCTGGAGTCAAAGGTATTTGTCTACCGTGTATCTCTTGTTATACTAACGGGTCACCTAGATTGCCTTCAGGATCTCGTTGGGCTGTACCCTGAAATAGGGGGAGAGCTTTGTCGCACCGTATCAAAGTTAGACCTCGGGGAGATTAACCATCATGATTACAAGTCCTGCAAGGAACGGATTTGCATCGTCCAAAACTTGCGTCGCCAAATTCCCGGCGTCGACAGGGAAAACAATGACTCCTTGAGGACCATTCTATACGAGGACATGAAACATGCCAACGAAGCTCTGAAAGCGATGGGTAGGGGTGCCACTCCACATGAGCAACCGAAGGGATTTGTGCGCAAAACTTGGGCTAAATTTAATCCTTTCAAGTCGTCTGGACCGGACTCGGAGTTCATTGATGAGACATCCAGAGATGCAGAGACTAGCGACGCTCTGTTCCTCGCCGAGTTAGATAACATCGAGAAGCTCCCGCTCATGGATAAAATTGTCGGAAACGCCAGGGCTGCCGCGTTGGGCCACTTCAGATCTCTTCTGATGAAACACACCGAGATTTTGACTTGTGCTGTGCTGCAGATACAAACCAATCAGTGTCTGGCCCAGGTTCATATAGAAGTGACCAGCGATGAAGAGCAACAGAAAGCCGAATTACGAAAGAAGTTCATCACTGAAATCAATGCCAATTCACAGGCAGGTCATGATTCGTAAGCGGTTCTACCCAATGCCGCTTCATATATGTAACCATAATTGCTAGGGAGAGTTTTCAAATCAATATTGGTTCCGTCAAGAATACTCCATATAAAGGTAAATATGCCAAGGATTCACTTTTTGATGCTAACAAGATGATCTCCTGCAGCGTCGTCGGTGCATCTTATTGGTTCAAGGGAGTCCTTTGAGAAGTCAAAGTTGAAATTCACCATCCACCTCATGCAGCTGACAGCGCAAGATCTACAATCCTTACAGTTTGATTCTACTACGATTCCTTCTCCCAAGTTCAGGAACTCGTACTCGTTTAACCTACCCTTCGGCTACTCTGTGGTGTATGCGCTCTTAGCAATTTGAAACATGAACGTGGCTGATGCATTCCGCTTAACCTAGGAGAGCGCAACTTCTTGAAGGCGAGAAAATCTTGCTTGCAACTACCGACCGAGTCGGAAACCTGACAGTGCACTTGGAACATCTCACTGCTATTGAGGGCGCCTTGACTCATGGTGGGCGTAGAAAAAGGCTGAACCGCGACAGAATTGGCGAATTTATTCTCGCTTTTGATGAGTCAAAACGAATGCTCAGCGTTGTTGCCACGGAGAAGGTTCGTCCCACTGAGGGTATTTTTGGATGAACCTGACAACATGTAACCAGCTCTTGGTACATATCTTTGTTCACGATGACACCTGCGGTTTCCAGGCTAGTGGTAGTGCGATCAACTTGACTCAATGGTACCCCGAAGGGACCTCCATCAGTCATGCGTGTTTCATCTGCGGCAGCGATGAATTACTGCTCGTTGATTCATTTGCTCAGGCAAGAGTTTACTCTTTGACGACAATGCAGTTTAGGTCAGACAGATTCTCGACCACAAGAGTTAAACCAGACTAATATTTATATTGTAGGCCTGCGACACTCAATCTCATTCATGTCCCAATAGCAGTCCACTCGACTCCAGATGGGTCTTGCCTAATCACAGCTCATGCTCGTGGATTTGACTTGGCGCTAACCGCCTACCACTGGCGCACTTTTGGCTCAACTGACGGCATCCCGCTCGATACCCTTCATCTTCCAGTGGACCAGCCGTTCCTCTTGACGTCTCTGGCTAGCCGGAATATAGTGCATTTGGTCGCGCTTGATGTTGACGCTCAATCATGTCAATCTTTTGCTCTCAATATCACTCGCAAAGTGACAGAATTTTCCTTTAAAGAAAAGGGTGCTCGAGGAGGGGCTGCAAAATCTGTGGACGTCACTGCACACAACTGTCTCATTGATTGTCATGCCGAAGTTTGGACTTCCTTCCCGGTTCTCCCTGCTGTTCAGCGGGAGACAATCACATCGTCTACCAGCAGGTGTCCACGAACATTGGTATTCATAACAGATCGGGACCATCAAATATTCGCGCCGCACTTTCATGATCTTATCGCACACTTTGAAAGGACGTCGAAGAAGCCAACCGGAAATCTTCTAAAGTCAATTGTAGTCTCCGCAACTACATATGCTGCTTTTACCGGTGCTCGCCTGGGAGGTACGGAGTGGAGTGTATCGAAGTTCCGAGCTGGGGAATGGCTCGCTGAGTTCCTGTGCCTCATTCCTATCCAGATTGCTGTGACAAAGGAAAATCGGTTCATCCCACTCAAAGATGGTGTGTATTCTACCGAAGTGGAAAAATCACTTCTCGGTGCGGATGTTAACCACATCATCGACTCCCTGTCTTTCGGTTGGTACGAATCTCTATTCCAGTCCTACATGGCCAAAAAGGTATGGATCGCTTGGATATACTTCCATTTCAGAGTCACTGACTTCACGCCATGTAACCTCAAGCCCGTCAAGGTTGTGTCATCTATGGGTGAACAATCGGTGGGGAAAAGCTATTCGTTAAACCACCTCGTGGACACATCTTTCGCTGGATCAGCGATGCGCACGACAGAAGGAGTGTGGATGTCAGTGACCCCCACTAAAGATGCGTTAGTAGTTGCTTTGGATTTTGAAGGCATGTCAAACCAGTCATTCTTGCAACGTCATATGTTGATATTCCTATTCGACAAAGGTGTCCACAGCATTGAGCGTTCCGCTCAAGAAGATACATTACTCGTATTGTTCAATACTGCAATATCTAACCTGGTTCGATACTACTTTCATGTTTGCAGACAGGAGCTTTACCTCATTCTACAGGTGCTGTTCCGGAATAACTTCGCCTTGAGCCGTGATATCACGGGTTTATTCCAGTCGTTCCAGTCGAGCTCTACTGTCCTAGACCCAGCAGCAAACCCTAGTCTATTTCAATCAACATTAGTAATCATTATCAAGGTGATTTCTACTTCTTGAGGTCGCTTTCCACATTCATGAACTCGGCAACTTTGCAGGATGTCGTAGATTCAGACACAGCCGAAATCACCAAGGAGTATGTCCCTGACTATCCATGAACGCGTGCTCAAGTTATTACTTAGGTTCTTTCTCAAGTTTCAGAAGATAGTCCAAAACGAACAGGAAGCAAATTTCATTTCTCGCCTCCACGCAGGACAGTTAACTATCGTCCCATGGTATTTGTGATGTTTCTTGTGTCTATAATGTTACCTTATTCTCTTTTGTAGGCCGGTGATCGAGTCGCAGGAGTTTTACAAGCTGTTCCCAACCCTCAAGCGTCAATTGGATAAACAAAAGCTGACACACAATACAGCGGGACAATTCCTTCATGTGGTGAAGACGTTGATGGCCAAATTGAAGGCATGCTTTGTCTGCCATACACTTTGTGTGGCTATTGATTCGAATTTCCACAGGCAAATGATTGGGGCGCTCTCTCACGTGCGTACTCTACAGCATCAATATTTCAGTTCAATATTAATATACCATAGAATCGATGGCATCACATCGGGCACAAGTTCTTCTTTTTCTGTTACCCAATGCCCTGGCATTCGGGTTGCAGGAGGTCAATCCTGACCCGGAACCTTTGAAGGTGTGAAACACTTCTGTTTATTTTGCTCCAATTGCATTACGTTTATAAAGAACCTGGATGACGATGTTCCCATTGGCATGCCTGATACTCCTACGGAATTCTCCTTGGCGACTGGGAGGACGCAACAATCATCTTCCCGTGAGGCTACGCTGCAAATCTTGTCCCGTACATGGGGAAACTACGATTCTCGCCAGCAGGTCTCGGAGGATATTTGGGTTGAGAATCTAACCGCTCACATTGACAACCTGGTCAATTTGCGCATCGCTCACGTTAACGCATGGATGTCGTCGAACGTCGCTCGCTTCCAAAGCGGACAAGCCAGCATTGACGAATTTACGAGGGAGTTCGAAAGCGCGACCGTAGACTTGAAGAGCAATGTGCAATTGTGCAAACTAACATGTGCTGACTGCGAGTTGCTCTGTGTTCAGAGCAGGTTGCATGATGGACAGCATAATTGTCAGTCTTCTCATGCTTGCATACATTCTTGCATTTTCTGTGCGTCATCTGGAGAGAACAAGGTCTGCTCGATGTCGTAAGTAAACGACCTTCGTACCTGCTCAGTAAATAACCAATGATTACAGAGCGGGACATCCTGGCAATCATATGTGAAGCCTTTCATGATCATATCTACCCATGAGCTTATACTGGATCCACTCCTTTCAGATGTGTTGTTAATGCGCATCTATGTGGCCAAATTTGCGATTTCTCCGGGAGACAAGGATGTCTGGATGATTGCACGAAGGTAAGAGATATAGCCTCAGAGCGGTCATTAGGTTACGAAGCCGTTTGTAGGTGGTCGGGCATGCAGACAGCGATCATTTGTGTGCTGCTGCTGTGCATTCCTGTGGTGAGGTAAGTTGAGCCTCAAACGGACTTTATGTGCACTCGAATACATTTAGCCCTGCGATCTGTCAACCTTGACGCTAGCCGACG
This sequence comes from Rhizopogon vinicolor AM-OR11-026, assembly GCA_001658105.1. Taxonomy (NCBI): domain Eukaryota; kingdom Fungi; phylum Basidiomycota; class Agaricomycetes; order Boletales; family Rhizopogonaceae; genus Rhizopogon; species Rhizopogon vinicolor. Next base: position 20,768 of record KV448536.1, read on the forward strand.
GATCCGCTCCGCCTTGCCGCAATACTTGCGGCATCCCGAGGTAAGTATAATCATCTAAAGCTTAGGACTAAGTGTGAGATCTTACGTTTGCAGTGACGTGGACCATGATCAACACCACTGTGGTGCTCGACTTTGTTCTTTCCCCTGCCAGCTTTGCAAGAGACTGTGTGCAAATACAGACCATCTTCATGGCTTGCACGATGATGCTATTCATCTCTGCGGGTTTGTTAATGGATCGTACAAACCACGTATTCTAATACTTAAATCTCAATTTAGGGAGGAGCATTCATGTTCCCAGCCATGCACTGCCGATGGCATCTGTGAAATTGAGACTGCGCCACAAGCAATCGAGGCAACGTTTACAGGAAGATACGAGATCTTCCAGTACACGAAGGTGGTGTCATTATTTTATTGGTACCGCTTCCCAAGCTAATAGATGCCTTTATCTTTAGTACTCACAAGGTTTGTCTGCGAGGTGCTTACTTTTCATACTAGCGCTCACCCGATATCCGCTCAACAGTTGCCAAGCGACTGAGATGTTGCAAGCCAATACCTCCAGGAATGATAGCCCATTTAGACAATCTACACAATCATAGTTTGGACAAGAAGGTGGTGCACTTTTGCAGACAGAGGTGTGCATCATGATCTCGTTGCGGTTATTCCTCATATTTTGGTCATACCAGGTGTGAGCACTGCGGCTACTATTGTACATTACCGCTCGGTAGGTGTCGTTTATGTCTCTCAGCAGTTGTATTTCACACGCATCATCAGGTCATCCGCAGCAAGAGCATGAAACTAGACATGGATCTATGTCTTCGTCACGATGGGCAGTGGATGGCCCAGATGATACGAGTCTCGAGGTTGAAGGACGTCGCTTCTCTTCAAATGATGAAGGTGCACCAATGATGTGCAATCTTGTCTGTCAGGCATTGGGACGCCACGCTCACATCGACTACTGTCGTGCCCCGGATGCATCTGCTTGCGGAGGGAATAATGAGGTTCAGCATATTTTGAGAGCACTGCTGCCCAACCCGGATCGTGCCAAAGACTCTGTGACGCACAATCTCTTTTGGCGGCGGACTGGTCAGTGAAAGGGCTGTTGGGTGTATAACTGTACTCACAGCCTGCAGGCTTCAAAGACCCTTATTCTCGAGAGGAACAAGTAAACTTTGCCAAGTGGTGAGTTTTGAATCTTCGACGTTTTTAGTAGCACAAATGAACTAATTCCCTATTAGTGACGCAATTTGTAGTGGTATGATATACGATTTGGTCCTTTATGTCATATTTACCATAATGCCAGGCCCAGAGCATACTGCTGTAGCAGGAAATGCTGCTCAGCCATCATATTGCGCTTTGCCTCTGTTCCACCCACCAACGGATCCTAACAATGCCCAAGTCAGTTTGGGATATGTTTCAAATGACGGACATCTCTTCTCATGCAGGAATCCCGCGATCATGCAACAAGCATTCCACGTGTAAGTAGTCATCTGGACCCTAACGCAGTAATACTAAGTAATAAATATACTCCAGAATCTTTGTGGCCGATAAGTACTAGACGATCTTTGCATCATTGCTATTGCTGAATATTACTAGGTCCAGCTCCATGAGCTGGGTTGACAGACATCCCCTTCCAAACACACCTGCCTCGGACAGAATTACAGGACGCTGTAACAACCGCTTCGGTGCTGTACTGTCCTCGTTATACAGTTTCTGGTCAGCTCGTGCTACAGCAGTTGCCGGTGCACAAGCTAGACGAGACTCCTATAGTATTATTTTGTTTGATGAAACCATCGTGGACGTCGTGGTAAACGATTTCGCCAGTTCTCCCGACCAATTACTAGACGCCGTATTGCGCTATAGTCCTAATGGGGGCACAAATTTTACTGCTGCGATTCAGCGAGGACAATCAGTCATGGAACAACAATGGAGTACAGAGAAGTGAGTCGATCATCTCTCGAAAGTGCTTAAGATCTTTCAACAATATTTCCAGAACCCCTGTAATGATATTCCTATCAGATGGCGAGTGTCATATCACAGATCAGACCGTTCAAGATTTATGTCGCTCTGCGGTTCGTCTTGGGTTCGTGGCCAGTTTCGTGGGAATGCCAGTTTTTGACACAACATCTAGCAAAGCATTGTCTTTCCATGCAGTATCATTCGGCACAGATAGATCTTCCTCCTCATTGCGGGGAATGGCTCAAATTGCGCTTGCCATCCAAAACAATACCCCAAGAGATCCTTTAACCCCTGCGGCGGCAACTATTACGTCTTCATACACGCAGGCCTTGGACACGGTAAGTTGCTGCGCGAGTACACATTATGCACATTCATTTGCTCTCGTTGCTCAGATACAACTCACCGAAACGTTCTTGGGAATCGCAGAGTCGCTCAGAAAACCGAGGGGATCTCTCATTCATTAACGGAAGCTTGGAATAACAGAATGCAGAAGAAATTTCGTACACGTGTATATCTGTGTAAGGTTAAACTGTCCGTAAATCAGGATACGATATTTGATACTCACGTAAACATGAATCCTATCCAAGTCGACTAGCTGGTAAGTGCACAGGGATAGTCAAATAACCCGGCACTGAATTACCCGCTGGTGATAATCATGACGTAAGTTAATATAGCTACATCGCTCTCGAGTTTTCTCTGGGGCACGGACATGGTTAGCCCAGACGCGCCTCTAAAGCGTATCTGTCGGAAGTGTATCAACCTCCGTCTAAGGCCCTTGAAGTCTATATGATATCTATTGCCAATGTGCTAGCGCTACATCTGTTACTCGAGTAGTCGCCACGTCCAGCTCCGAGTACCCCTGACATCGAGCGCCTCACGTTGTGGTCTAAATAAAGCTAGTCAAGCTATTGACTCACTGACACTCACCGAAGTTACTGTGAAGTATAGAGCCTTGAGCGGAAGGCACCCGGTATGGATGACTAGCGCAGATTTACCATACAAGCGCCAGCGCAAGTGTAGTAATAAGGCGCACCTTACGAAGATCGACAAGAGTTAAGTTGGGGTAGTTAGTATAGCCAGTGAACCACTTGTAGCTCACATTTCCATCACACACTCCACTTGCTCCTACACAAATCCTGAACAGTCAGTGTAGCAGAGTACAAAGGGGGTTTCGGATATAATCAACATCTTATGTGACACAATCTCATTCGCGTGAGTCGCCCGCGTCGTATGGTACAGAGGCATTCAAGGAAACCACTTGGCTCCCGATTATGGACCAACGGGGAGAGATATTAGTAGGTTTTGGCCGCCACCACAACTGACCCCTACACAACTGACGCAGCCTCCACCTTTACCCGTTGCACAAACACCAGCACCAGAGACACCACAAGCAGCACCAGCCGAGCAACCACCTGCACCCTGCAAACCAGATATCAATCAGCTTTCCTCGTCTACAATGACAATAACAACTCACCACTACACATCCCAAGCCCCCATTCACCACACCCCCAGAAGCCGCAACGCACCCACCCGGGCAGTTATAATACATCGGCACAGGATACAAAAACACAATCTTGTGATCAGCTTCCCCTCGATCCTTACTCACCATATGCCCCTCGTGCCCCGCTCGCAGCCTCCGCTCCTCGGCCTTGCGTGCACGCTGCCCCCGGCGCCGCAGGCTGTCGGACATCTCATGCAGCGCGAATACGGCGTTGTGATCGCTTGGGTGCGTCGCAGCGCGCGCGTCGGA